>CANSNZ010000955.1:2682500-2762500 GCA_947646795.1 Beta lomatogona | reverse complement strand
TAATGGGCTGGTTTGAGGAGTCCATTTTCCATTTCAATATTGGCACAAATAATTTCTTCATAGATCCATTCATCTTGTCTAATGGAATGTAGGGTGGAAAAAATGTATTGCTGGAATTTGGAGAATTCTTGGAAAATTGGATCTTCAGGATGTGGAGTATCGTAAAATTTACGAACCAAACCATATCGCCATGTAAGGAAATATGGATTGTTTTTCTGGATGTCATGAGCCCATAAATAAAAACCATGATTAAAAATACCAGTGTTTCCCCATACTCGCCAATAATATCGACGAAAGATAATATGTTTTTTGAGAAAGATGGCATAATGATGGTTGAATCTGGCAGTTTTAACTTTGTGGTAAATAATGCGTTGGATATCGTCAGGTAGATTTTTAGTGTAGTAATAGATTGGTTTGGATTTAGTAGATGGTGTATTGGAAGATAATGGAGAATGGGTTTTTTGAAGACGTAGTTTGGTAAAGGTAAAAGGTTGGAGGTGATATTTTGGAAGTGGATGCCATATCTTCATTTGTTTTGGATTTGGATTATTCATACTGAATGTTCCTGCAAGAAGATAAGTTAGAAATGTCCCTGCAAGAAGATGAGTTAGGAAATCAGAAAGAGAATTATACACTTTTTGTATAATTGCAATGTAAACGCAAAAGCAAATAGAATTGCTTGCCATTTTACAGAATATTGTTTGGAAATAATTTTTTGAACAGGTTTTTGAAGAGTTCCTTTAGCTGATTGATAATCATCTAAAAGAAGTTTTTTGGAATAAAGATTATTCGGAAATTTGGAAATACAGAGAGCCTTGGATAAATCTTCTTTTTGAAAAATAGAGTAATCCTGTTTAGCAGTTATCCATAAACCAGAATGAGACTGAACTAATTGATCTGTTTTGGATGCTAATTTATTTTTAATGATACTACCATAATCATTAATAGGAGCATCAGTTTCTTCAACCATAAAGATATTTGGATTTGAAAGACCTAAACCTGGAAGTGTTTGGACTTGAACAACATGAGTATGGTCATCTGTCCATAGGTTATGCTGGAGATGCTTGTATAATAGAGCACAAAACTTTCTTAAATTTGGAAAGAAATCAGATATATAATTTAGGCAATCAAGAAATTGCTGTAATTGAGTGGTAGTTGCAAAATTTCCTGGAAACTTGTCAGCAAACTCAATTGTTCTGGCAATTAAGTTAATGATTTCTTGATAGATGTTATGATTAAGAATTTGGACTTTTGTTTTGGAAAGCTTAATTATTGGAGCAGAAATAACTAAACCATTCTTCTTGTTAACTTGGAAAAACATTTGGAAATGGCTGGCTTATTTTTCTTTTTGGATTTGGTGGATGAGGATGGTGAAGGAAATGTGTTTGTTGGAGGGGTGATTTGGGTGATTTGGACTTGTTTATATTGCTGGAAACTCTGCTTAGTCCATTCATTGTATTCATGGAGGGCAGAAGAACCATGCTGGAGATACTGGGAAACACAGTTTATCATGTCTGGATAAATTTTAAAGTTTTTCCACCATTTGACATGATAATCTCGAGTTAAAAAGTAAGGTCTGGATTCAGTGAGTTTGGTAAGAGAATAATTCCAGCACATAATCCATGAAATTCGAAATATTTGACAGAAATATATGATACTGGAGAATTCGAAACCTTCTGGAAATGGTGATTTGGAATGATAATGTTGGAAAGAGGTTTGAAGGGTGTCTGGGAAGATGTCAGGAATTGCTCCATAACTATCCCACCATTCAAGGAACCATATTGGAAATGTCACATTTTTCTGGAGGCAGTCTGGATGAAAGCTAAAAAACCAAGAATGGTTATAGCTTTGGAGTAAGAATGCACAATGCCATGCTTGTACATAATCATGGAAATTATAAGTCTGTGGAAGATTTGGATCAAGAAATTTGGAAGAGAAGGTTTTGGCTGTTGAAAGAGAAGAATGAAGATTCTTCCATTCAATATCAGTAATAACATGGAAAATTAGGCACTTGGAATAATTTGTTGTGGAGCTAATGTTATCCTTAATGAAACAAGAATTTGTGTCATGAAGGATGTTCTTGTAATATTGGATTGGTTTAGTAATTTCAAAAGGAAACCAATTGAAACCATCTGGAAGTTTGGTTTTGACATATTTGGATATTTTGTGGTTAAATTCTTCTTGAGAAGAAAATGTGTTGGAGGTAAAATTGGTTAAAAATAAATTGGCATAATGTTGTTTGAGGTGATATGAAATATCAGTAGTATCTGAATGGGTAATTGGAGAGGCTGTGTTTGGAGATATTCTAGTATAGGAATTTGGATGATAATTTGTCAAATTGGAGGATTGGTTTATGGAAGGAGGAATATTTTCTGTGGAATGAATTACTATACCTTTTTCTTTTTGTTGCCTGGGGGCATGATCCTTGGAACTGTGCATTCTGTTCATCCCTGCAGAAATCATATTAATCTGCTTACAGATAGAGTTAGTTTGCAGAGTATGGACTTCAGAATGTCGTAATTTGGTAGAAAAGTTAAAAGAAATTGGTTTATCATTTATGATAGCATGAATACCAACTTCATTGACAGAAAATGGATATAGTTGAGTAAGAAATGGAGTACCAAGAATAATATTATAATTAAGATTTTTGACAAGAGTAAATGGAGTATGAAAATAATAATCATTATTTAAAATGGATGCATTGGACAATTTGTATTTAATATGGAGGGATTGACCATTGGCAATAGTTAAATGATCAGTAGCATGTTCATAGTAATGAGGAGGAATTAATTCTTCCTTTATGCAATTAAGATCAGCACCACTGTCAAATAATGCAACATCATTAATTTGGAAATCATCATCAATAACTAAAGTAATTGGACAAAACCATTTTTGGAAATGAAATCGATGGATAATTTGAAGAAATTTATCACTGTTAATTGGAGTATCAGAAATCTGAATGGAATTAGTCAATATGGGAGGTTCTGGAGTAGTATCAGTTGTTTCAAAACTGAAATTTTGGAGCAAAGTAATTTTAGCTTCTAATTCTAAATCTTTGGTTTGGAGATGTAAAATACTTTGATCAAGGGCTTGAATATGAGACTTTAATTGAGTAACCTCTTTTTGAAGATCATGAGTAGTAATTGGAGAAAAAGATGGTTGGTGAAATGAAGAATCAGCAAGAATCTTTTGAAGACTAAAAGAAACTGGTTTTTGCTGTTCCACTAATGGAGAAGACTTCAAAACAATTTCTCGAAGTTGTTCAAGATATTGTTTTTGAAGATTACTGTCCGGAATTTTCTCAATAATATCAAGAAGTAATTCCTTTTCTTTATCCTTTTTGGAAATAACACAAAGTCCTTGAGAACAAAATTGGAGAGAATGATCAGAATTAAATTCATCAGAATCCTGATCACAATCTAACTGGTAAATGGCATGATCAGAGTCATAATGATTAGATCCTTCTGGTTCACTCTGATTTAATTGGAAAACATTTACAAGTTTATCTCGTAAATCTGGATTGTCATGGAAAATCTCATTAATCTTATTTTTGAAATGACAATTATTTGCTTTGTGACCAGGTTTGCCACACTTATAGCAAATAATCTTTTGGAAATCATTTTTGGAAAACTCTTTTGAAAAAGTCTTCTTTTTCTTTTGACAAAAATGATCAGAAGATGGAATAGGTTTTTGACGAAAACGTTGAGCCTGTTTGAGTTGTTGTTTTCTGATGGAAGAAGGAGCTTGAATTTTCTCAAAGCCAAAGGCTTCACAGAAAGATCCAAGTTCTTTTCTTTGCTGAGCTTTTTCATTACCATACTTAGATTGGATTTTAAGCTCATTACAAAGAGATAATCCTTCGTGCTTAACTAGACCAAACAGTTGACCATAGGTTAAATTTCCATAGTCAATTGAAAGTTCTTTTAATTTTTGGAAAATTCTTTGAGCAAATAAATTTGGAAGTCCAGAAATAAATTTTTCTTTCCAAAATGATTGTGAAGAATCAGTTCTGGCAAGAACATTTGAAAGAAAAGTATCTTTGTACCAACGATAATCATTTAAAGTTGGACAACGAAGATTGGAAAGGATTATGGAATTGGAATGAAGAAGCTGAGTACTGGTTCCCAAAAAATGGAGACTGATGGTTTGGATTAACAGAGTAAATCCATCCTTTTCTTTCTTCTCATTTTCATGAGAAATAATTTCCTTTTGTTGTGCAAGAGTTAAATGGTTTTCCCACCAATATTTGAGTTGACCAGAAAAACCATTAGTAATAAGTTCTACAATTTGATCACTAGTCATATCATTGGAAATATAGGCATTAGCAGCAATACACATTTCATGAAGAACTTTTGCAATTTCAAAGTCTGATCTACCATCTATATTCCAGTCATATAGTTGGTCACCAGAATAAGCATTTTGAGTACCATAAGTGCCTCGTTCTTCGAACTGGAGGTCTGGGGGAGTAGGTCTGGAATAATAATTACGCATGGAATTATTGTTCCAATTTCGAGTAGAAATGCGGTTGATTTGAGTTGGAAATTCATCATCTGAAAAGACTTTAGCAAGTTCTTTTGCCTTTTTGTCCTTGTCTAAACAGGTGATGGTTTTATCTAATTTTTCAGAAATTCGTTTGAGAAGGGTTTTGCTACTTGGTCCTAGATGTTTTGGAAAGTGAGTTGGAACATGAATAATAGGTCGAGAAATTTCATTTGGAAAACTGGATGATGGTTGCTCTCGAAGAGAAATTCCATTAAACTTTCGAGGTAAATCATCAAAATCTTTGGAATAATTATGGTCAGGATTTTTGAGAGATAAAGTATCAATTTGAGTAGAAATTTGTTGGACATGTTTGAAATAGTATGCAAAATAGTATTGGAAAAATTATTTTGTTCATAAACCTTTTTAATGTCCCCTAAAGTAGGAATTGATTTATCATCACATTCTCTTCCTACTTTATATGGAGCAGCGTCACAAGTTTTACCTTCTTCAGTAGAAACCTGTAAACCTGTTAATGGAGGATGAATAGATGAAACTAGTTCACCATTCTTGAGAGTCCATTTTTGAACAATATTTGACTTAACACATAAATCAGAAAATGGATATGGAATTTTTAAATTACTTAAGTAAATTGGAAGCCAAGTGAAAAATGAAATATTTGCAGATAACTCATTTAATTTGGAATAGTATTTTTCCCTAATAAACTCTGTAGCAGGTTTATCAAAGTTAGAGAAAAACCAAAATCGTTTTTCACGATTTTCTGGAGATTCAAAATCATTGGAAAGCATATGTTTATCAATTTGGAAACCACCTTTGATAATAATATTTAAACTGGAAATTTCAAGGGATGGAAAGTTCTTACTTGAATTTCCTTGAATAAGTATGTTACCACCTGGTTGCTTATCCTTTGACTCTGTCAGATTTGTTGGAATTGGCATTTCCCAAACAAATAGATTATCCTTTTGGGTAATCTTCTTCTTCTGGACTGAATTCATATTGTCACCAAAAACCTTAGAAGAAACACCACTAACCTTACCTTTCACCATGTTTACTGAACAACACCACTAGACTCCAGCTAGCTTGAGGGACCACTGAGGACCACCTGAGGGACCACCACACCTGGAACACCTACCCACGGCTTACCAACGGCTTTACAGGCTGACCAAACCCAGGCTGACCAATCAGCTGACCAAACCCAAACTATAACTTCTAGCACTGAGGACAATAACAATGGCTACGAGTAACCTTAGAGCACTTCGTCCTTGGCTCTGATATCAGTAAACATGGTGAAAGGTAAGGTTAGTGGTGTTTCTTCTAAGGTTTTTGGTGACAGTATGAATTCAGTCCAGAAGAAGAAGATTACCCAATTACTACTCATGATCTTCAAAAAGAGGTTACTCAATTAAAGTCTCATATTCAAGCCCTTGATCAAAGTATTTTACATCTCCAAACCAAAGATTTAGAATTAGAAGCTAAAATTACTTTGCTCCAAAATTTCAGTTTTGAAACAACTGATACTACTCCAGAACCTCCCATATTGACTAATTCCATTCAGATTTCTGATACTCCAATTAACAGTGATAAATTTCTTCAAATTATCCATCGATTTCATTTCCAAAAATGGTTTTGTCCAATTACTTTAGTTATTGATGATGATTTCCAAATTAATGATGTTGCATTATTTGACAGTGGTGCTGATCTTAATTGCATAAAGGAAGAATTAATTCCTCCTCATTACTATGAACATGCTACTGATCATTTAACTATTGCCAATGGTCAATCCCTCCATATTAAATACAAATTGTCCAATGCATCCATTTTAAATAATGATTATTATTTTCATACTCCATTTACTCTTGTCAAAAATCTTAATTATAATATTATTCTTGGTACTCCATTTCTTACTCAACTATATCCATTTTCTGTCAATGAAGTTGGTATTCATGCTATCATAAATGATAAACTAATTTCTTTTAACTTTTCTACCAAATTACGACATTCTGAAGTCCATACTCTGCAAACTAACTCTATCTGTAAGCAGATTAATATGATTTCTGCAGGGATGAACAGAATGCACAGTTCCAAGGATCATGCCCCCAGGCAACAAAAAGAAAAAGGTATAGTAATTCATTCCACAGAAAATATTCCTCCTTCCATAAACCAATCCTCCAATTTGACAAATTATCATCCAAATTCCTATACTAGAATATCTCCAAACACAGCCTCTCCAATTACCCATTCAGATACTACTGATATTTCATATCACCTCAAACAACATTATGCCAATTTATTTTTAACCAATTTTACCTCCAACACATTTTCTTCTCAAGAAGAATTTAACCACAAAATATCCAAATATGTCAAAACCAAACTTCCAGATGGTTTCAATTGGTTTCCTTTTGAAATTACTAAACCAATCCAATATTACAAGAACATCCTTCATGACACAAATTCTTGTTTCATTAAGGATAACATTAGCTCCACAACAAATTATTCCAAGTGCCTAATTTTCCATGTTATTACTGATATTGAATGGAAGAATCTTCATTCTTCTCTTTCAACAGCCAAAACCTTCTCTTCCAAATTTCTTGATCCAAATCTTCCACAGACTTATAATTTCCATGATTATGTACAAGCATGGCATTGTGCATTCTTACTCCAAAGCTATAACCATTCTTGGTTTTTTAGCTTTCATCCAGACTGCCTCCAGAAAAATGTGACATTTCCAATATGGTTCCTTGAATGGTGGGATAGTTATGGAGCAATTCCTGACATCTTCCCAGACACCCTTCAAACCTCTTTCCAACATTATCATTCCAAATCACCATTTCCAGAAGGTTTCGAATTCTCCAGTATCATATATTTCTGTCAAATATTTCGAATTTCATGGATTATGTGCTGGAATTATTCTCTTACCAAACTCACTGAATCCAGACCTTACTTTTTAACTCGAGATTATCATGTCAAATGGTGGAAAAACTTTAAAATTTATCCAGACATGATAAACTGTGTTTCCCAGTATCTCCAGCATGGTTCTTCTGCCCTCCATGAATACAATGAATGGACTAAGCAGAGTTTCCAGCAATATAAACAAGTCCAAATCACCCAAATCACCCCTCCAACAAACACATTTCCTTCACCATCCTCATCCACCAAATCCAAAAAGAAAAATAAGCCAGCCATAAATAAAACTGAACTTTTTGATCAGTTCCTCCAATTCATTAACCAAAATAAACAAGTTCAATCATCCAGTTCCAGTTCATCTGAGGCTTCCAGCCCAGACTTGTATGGTGGGCCTTGTGCCCAAGATCCTTTTGATTTCTAAATAAAAGAAAGATCCCGCTAAGTGTTTTTACACTTAGGCAAAAATTAGGGATAAAAGAAAGATCCCGCTAAGTGTTTTTACACTTAGGCAAAAGTTAGGGACATAATTACTCCAAATTACAAAATAATGTTCAAAATCCAAGCAATTTCCAGGCAACTTCTATGCAACTTCCAAGCAACTTCCAGGCACCTTCCAGGCAACTTCCAGGCAATTTCCACGCAATTTCCAAGATTTGTCAAAAGAACTTAGTACCCGGTGAATAGTGACGATGAATAGTAGTACTATTCATACTCTTACGTGGCACTATTCATATGTCTATCTGGCACCTTCTCCAACATGGTCAAAAGTTCCAACAGTAGTGGCTAATAAAGCATCCAGGTGTAAAGGCGCACTACCAAAAAGCAAAAAGGCGCACTACAAACAGCAGAAGCTAACAACTCTCCAGCTGTCCAACAACTTTACTTTTATTTTGTCGTTTTAGTTTTCTTAATGCTGTAACCTTAGTACCTTTACTTCTGTATTAAGTTTTTTACTTCTTTGTTAAGTGTCCTAGCTTATAAAGAGGTTTGTTTAGTTTCATTTCTACTCAGAGCTCATTACAACAAGAAAAAAATCAGAGCTTAAGAGAGAAAAATCATTGTAAGAAAGTGAGTTCTCAAACTTCTGAATTTCCAATTCTGTAACATATTCCAAGTATTAATATAAGTTTCTTCAGTAAGTTCTTACTTCCTACTTCCTTTAATTATGTTTCCATCTTATGTTTAGAATTACTCTTTCAGTTTTAGTTAGTCTTGTGTACTTCCTATACAAACTAGGTCAGTTCTTAGGGTTAATCTCCCCTTCCCCTGTCCTGGGTACGTTCAAATTTATCACTGTTAATTGGAGTATCAGAAATCTGAATGGAATTAGTCAATATGGGTGGTTCTGGAGTAGTATCAGTTGTTTCAAAACTGAAATTTTGGAGCAAAGTAATTTTAGCTTCTAATTCTAAATCTTTGGTTTGGAGATGTAAAATACTTTGATCAAGGGCTTGAATATGAGACTTTAATTGAGTAACCTCTTTTTGAAGATCATGAGTAGTAATTGGAGAAAAAGATGGTTGGTGAAATGGAGAATCAGCAAGAATCTTTTGAAGACTAAAAGAAACTGGTTTTTGCTGTTCCACTAATGGAGAAGACTTCAAAACAATTTCTCGAAGTTGTTCAAGATATTGTTTTTGAAGATTACTGTCCGGAATTTTCTCAATAATATCAAGAAGTAATTCCTTTTATATATCCTTTTTGGAAATAACACAAAGTCCTTGAGAACAAAATTGGAGAGAATGATCATAATTAAATTTATCAGAATCCTGATCACAATCTAACTGGTAAATGGCATGATCAGAGTCAGAATGATTAGATCCTTCTGGTTCACTCTGATTTAATTGGAAAACATTTACAAGTTTATCTCGTAAATCTGGATTGTCATGGAAAATCTCATTAATCTTATTTTTGAAATGACAATTATTTGCTTTGTGACCAGGTTTGCCACACTTATAGCAAATAATCTTTTGGAAATCATTTTTGGAAAACTCTTTTGAAAAAGTCTTCTTTTTCTTTTGATAAAAATGATCAGAAGATGGAATAGGTTTTTGACGAAAACGTTGAGCCTGTTTGAGTTGTTGTTTTCTGATGGAAGAAGGAGCTTGAATTTTCTCAAAGCCAAAGGCTTCACAGAAAGATCCAAGTTCTTTTCTTTGCTGAGCTTTTTCATTACCATACTTAGATTGGATTTTAAGCTCATTACAAAGAGATAATCCTTCGTGCTTAACTAGACCAAACAGTTGACCATATGTTAAATTTCCATAGTCAATTGAAAGTTCTTTTAATTTTTGGAAAATTCTTTGAGCAAATAAATTTGGAAGTCCAGAAATAAATTTTTCTTTCCAAAATGATTGTGAAGAATCAGTTCTGGCAAGAACATTTGAAATAAAAGTATCTTTGTACCAACGATAATCATTTAAAGTTGGACAACGAAGATTGGAAAGGATTATGGAATTGGAATGAAGAAGCTGAGTACTGGTTCCCAAAAAATGGAGACTGATGGTTTGGATTAACAAAGTAAATCCATCCTTTTCTTTCTTCTCATTTTCATGAGAAATAATTTCCTTTTGTTGTGCAAGAGTTAAATGGTTTTCCCACCAATATTTGAGTTGACCAGAAAAACCATTAGTAATAAGTTCTACAATTTGATCACTAGTCATATCATTGGAAATATAGGCATTAGCAGCAATACACATTTCATGAAGAACTTTTGCAATTTCAAAGTCTGATCTACCATCTATATTCCAGTCATATAGTTGGTCACCAGAATAAGCATTTTGAGTACCATAAGTGCCTCGTTCTTCGAACTGGAGGTCTGGGGGAGTAGGTCTGGAATAATAATTACGCATGGAATTATTGTTCCAATTTCGAGTAGAAATGCGGTTGATTTGAGTTGGAAATTCATCATCTGAAAAGACTTTAGCAAGTTCTTTTGCCTTTTTTTTTTTTAAGAACTTACTGAAGATCATTGTAAGAAAGTGAGTTCTCAAACTTCTGAATTTCCAATTCTGTAACATATTCCAAGTATTAATATAAGTTTCTTCAGTAAGTTCTTACTTCCTACTTCCTTTAATTATGTTTCCATCTTATGTTTAGAATTACTCTTTCAGTTTTAGTTAGTCTTGTGTACTTCCTATACAAACTAGGTCAGTTCTTAGGGTTAATCTCCCCTTCCCCTGTCCTGGGTACGTTCCTGAAGTTCTTACTTCCTACTTCCTTTAATTATGTTTCCATCTTATGTTTAGAATTACTCTTTCAGTTTTAGTTAGTCTTGTGTACTTCCTATACAAACTAGGTCAGTTCTTAGGGTTAATCTCCCCTTCCCCTGTCCTGGGTACGTTCCTGGTATCAGTCCCAGGACAGGGGAATGGGAGACTAACCCTAAAGACTGACCTTGTTTGTAGAGGAAGTACACAAAACTAACTAAAACTGAAAGAGTAACTCTAAACATAAGATGGAAACATAATTAAAGGAAGTAGGAAGTAAGAACTTACTGAAGAAACTTATATAAATACTTGGAATATTTTACAGAATTGGAAATTCAGAAGTTGAGAGCTTTCTTCTTACAAAGTATTTTCTCTCTTAAGCTCTGCTCTAAGCTCTATGCTCTTACAATGTAAGTTTTTATTTGAACAAGCTCTATGCTTTTTACCCTCTTAAGCAAGCTCTACCTAGAAATGAAACTAAACAAACCTATTTATAAGCTAGGACACTTAACAAAGAAGTAAAAGACTTAATACAGAAGTAAAGGTACTAAGGTTACAGCATTAAGAAAACTAAAACGACAAACTAAAATTAAAGTTGTTGGACAGGTGGCTTCTGCTTTTTGTAGTGCGCCTTTTGCTTTTTGTAGTGCGCCTTTTAGCGAGATGCTTTAGCAGCCATTGTAGTTATTCTGGACACTGCTGGAGAAGTTGCCAGGTAGACATATGAATAGCGCCACGTAAGGATATGAATAGTACTACTATTCACCGCCGTTACTATTCACCAGTCACTATGTACTTTTGACAAATCTTGGAAATTGCTTGGAAGTTGCTTGGAAATTGCTTGGAAGTTGCTTGGAAGTTGCTTGGAAGTTGCATGGAAGATGCTTGGAAATTGCTTGGAAATGTTGTCCCTAACTTTTGCCTAAGTGAAAAATCACTTAGCGGGATCTTTCTTTTATTTATGTCCCTAATTTTTGCCTAAGTGTAAAACACACTTAGCGGGATCTTTCTTATTTTTCTTTTTCTTTTTTGTATGCAGGAATTAAATGTAACTTGAAATAAGACCCATCGAATAGACTGTCTAGAAAGCTCAGTCTAAGTGATTAAAATTGACCCAAACATATGGATCAGAAAAACTTGGATTACAAGCCTTGGATTGAGGGAGTAAGGAATTAAAATGGATTTTACCTTCGGAAGAGAGGTAATGTCCTTGAGTAATTTTGTCTAAATATGGAGATAGTGGTTCAGAGTGTTTAATTCCTAGGGAGAATTTTTCTGAAAGGGTAGTAGGGAAGGCAACAGTGGTATTGCCATAATGGATAAAAGTGATAATATCTTGATAATTTTTGTAATGGTTAATATTTCGTAGGATGAAAAGAAAACCATTAGCTCGTGTTTTGGAAGGATTTAGAAATGAGGGGTTCCAGATATTAATTGGATTTTTAAATGGAAGAGGATTAGCTGGAAAATTGACAAGGATAAGGTAATGGGCTGGTTTGAGGAGTCCATTTTCCATTTCAATATTGGTACAAATAATTTCTTCATAGATCCATTCATCTTGTCTAATGGAATGTAGGGTGGAAAAAATGTATTGCTGGAATTTGGAGAATTCTTGGAAAATTGGATTTTCAGGATGTGGAGTATCGTAAAATTTACGAACCAAACCATATCGCCATGTAAGGAAATATGGATTGTTTTTCTGGATGTCATGAGCCCATAAATAAAAACCATGATTAAAAATACCAGTGTTTCCCCATACTCGCCAATAATATCGACGAAAGATAATATGTTTTTTTGAGAAAGATGGCAAAATGATGGTTGAATCTGCGCGTTTTAACTTTGTGGTAAATAATGCGTTGGATATCGTCGGGTAGATTTTTAGTGTAGTAATGGATTGGTTTGGATTTAGTAGATGGTGTATTGGAAGATAATGGAGAATGGGTTTTTTGAAGACGTAGTTTGGTAAAGGTAAAAGGTTGGAGGTGATATTTTGGAAGTGGATGCCATATCTTCATTTGTTTTGGATTTGGATTATTCATACTGAATGTTCCTGCAAGAAGATAAGTTAGAAATGTCCCTGCAAGAAGATGAGTTAGGAAATCAGAAAGAGAATTATACACTTTTTGTATAATTGCAATGTAAAACGCAAAAGCAAATAGAATTGCTTGCCATTTTACAGAATATTGTTTGGAAATAATTTTTTGAACAGGTTTTTGAAGAGTTCCTTTAGCTGATTGATAATCATCTAAAAGAAGTTTTTTGGAATAAAGATTATTCGGAAATTTGGAAATACAGAGAGCCTTGGATAAATCTTCTTTTTGAAAAATAGAGTAATCCTGTTTAGCAGTTATCCATAAACCAGAATGAGACTGAACTAATTGATCTGTTTTGGATGCTAATTTATTTTTAATGATACTACCATAATCATTAATAGGAGCATCAGTTTCTTCAACCATAAAGATATTTGGATTTGAAAGACCTAAACCTGGAAGTGTTTGGACTTGAACAACATGAGTATGGTCATCTGTCCATAGGTTATGCTGGAGATGCTTGTATAATAGAGCACAAAACTTTCTTAAATTTGGAAAGAAATCAGATATATAATTTAGGCAATCAAGAAATTGCTGTAATTGAGTGGTAGTTGCAAAATTTCCTGGAAACTTGTCAGCAAACTCAATTGTTCTGGCAATTAAGTTAATGATTTCTTGATAGATGTTATGATTAAGAATTTGGACTTTTGTTTTGGAAAGCTTAATTATTGGAGCAGAAATAACTAAACCATTCTTCTTGTTAACTTGGAACATTTGGAAATGTTTGAAATGTTGACCAATAAGATTGGAAGACATTAGATCATTATTAATATAAATAATAGTAAATGGAGTATTTTGTAAACCAAAAAGCATGACATTCCATTTATGATATCTTAATATGACTGGAAATGTAGTTGTAGAACAAACTATGTTGGCCATTTGATCTTGCCATAAACTATTTTTTATATAAGATTTGGAAAGTATTTTGGAATCATAAAGTCTTTCAAAAAGGTTTATTCCTTCTTTGAAAAAGGAAATCTGTTTTGGTGTACTTAAATGAGTTTGGAGATAATAGAAAAAGATGTGTTTTCTCAAAATGGAAGCATTAAAACCAGATTTATTTTTTAAAAATGGATAAAGTTGAGTTAAAAATAGAATACCAAAAATAATACTATTATTAATAAAAGAAGTATTTAAGTAATAGGCATTATATGTTCTGGAAAGAGTATACCTTATTTGGAGTCTTTGTGCATTAGCACTGGAAAGTTCAGTAGGTTGCTCATAGTAATTAGAAGGCATTAATCCTTCTGCAATACAATTGGAATTAGCACCACTATTAAATAAAGTAATAGTAGTATTTGGAATATCATGGTCAAGAATTAATTTGTCTGGACAATTCTGACATTGATAATTAATATCTTGATTAGTTGGATCAGTTATTGGAAGGGGGAAGTTAGAAATATCTTGTGGAGATTGATGTTGCTCAAGATCTAGGGTTTGAGGTTCATCCTGATCGATGTCATTTTGAAGAGCTGGGAGTGTAATGGTTTTTGTGGAAAGGCTTTCATCACGACTTTTGGAAAAGTGACAATCATACTCTGGAGAATTATTTTTAGGAGAAATAGTATGCAAAATTGGATTTGGAAAATTGTTTTGATCATGGACCCTTTTAATGTCTCCTAAAGGAAGATCTGATTTTTCATTAGAATCTTTTCCTTTATATGGAGCAGCTTCACAAGTTCTTCCTTTTTCAGGAGGAATTTGTAAATCTGTTAATGGAAGATGAATAGATGAAACTAGTTCACCATTCTTGAGAGTCCATTTTTGAGGAAGATTGGATTTGACACATAAATTAGAAAATGGATAAGGGATTTTTAAATTACTTAAATAAATTGGATGCCATTCGAAAAATAGAATATTAATACCTAATTCATGTAATTTGGAATAATATTTTTCTCGAATAAATTCCGTAGCAGATTTATCAAAAGTGGAGAAAAACCAAATTCTTTGTTCATGATTTTCTGGAGATTCAAAATCATTGGAAAGCATAGTTTTATTAATTTGGAAACCACTTCTTGTAATAACATTTAAACTGGAGAAATTTGGAGGTTTCATTTCAGACTTAGTTGGTGAAGGAAAATCATTTTCATCAACTATTTCTGGAATGGGAGATTTTTGAAAAACTTTGTAATGTTGAGAAACATGTGGAAAATCATCAGTATTTGGAAAAGTACTTGACCTTTCAAAAGAACAAAAAGATCTTGCACTTTGAAAGTCATAATTGGAAGAAGAAGATGGAAATTCCTTACTTGAATTAAATACAAAGTGCTCTAAGAGAGAAAAATCATTGTAAGAAAGTGAGTTCTCAAACTTCTGAATTTCCAATTCTGTAACATATTCCAAGTATTAATATAAGTTTCTTCAGTAAGTTCTTACTTCCTACTTCCTTTAATTATGTTTCCATCTTATGTTTAGAATTACTCTTTCAGTTTTAGTTAGTCTTGTGTACTTCCTATACAAACTAGGTCAGTTCTTAGGGTTAATCTCCCCTTCCCCTGTCCTGGGTACGTTCCTGGTATCAGAGCCAAGGACGAAGTGCTCTAAGGTTACTCGTAGCCATTGTTATTGCCCTCAGTGCTAGAAGTTATAGTTTGGGTTTGGTCGGTGATTGGTCGGCTGGGTTTGGTCGACTGTAAAGCCGTTGGTAAGCCGTGGGTAGGTGTTCCAGGTGTGGTGGTCCCTCAGGTGGTCCTCAGTGGTCCCTCAAGCTAGCTGGAGTCTAGTGGTGTTGATCAGTAAACATGGTGAAAGGTAAGGTTAGTGGTGTTTCTTCTAAGGTTTTTGGTGACAGTATGAATTCAGTCCAGCAGAAGCAGATTACCCAAAAGGATAATCTATTTGTTTGGGAAATGCCAATTCCAACAAATCTGACAGAGTCTAAGGATAAGCAACCAGGTGGTAACATTCTTATTCGATTTAATTCAAGTAAGAACTTTTCATCTTCCTTTACTTATAATTTTCATGGTGTTAGATCGTTTTATTCTTCTGAAAGATCAAATACTTTTCCAAACTCAGATTTCATTCCAGAAATAGTTGATGAAAGTAATTTCTCATCTAAGTCTGAAATGAAACCTCCTGATTTCTCCAATTTAAATATTATTACAAAAAGTGGTTTCCAAATTGATAAACCTATGCTTTCCAATGATTTTGCATCTCCAGAAAATCGTGAAAAACGACTTTGGTTTTTCTCTAACTTTGATAAACCTGCTACAGAGTTTATTAGAGAAAAATACTATTCCAAATTAAATGAGTTATCTGCTAATATTCCATTTTTTGAATGGCTTCCAATTTATTTAAGTAATTTAAAAATCCCTTACCCATTTTCTAATTTATGTGTCAAATCCAGCATTACTCAAAAATGGTTTCTTAAAAATGGTGAATTAATTTCATCCATTCATCTTCCATCAACAGATTTACAAATTCCTCCTAAGAAAGGAAGAACTTGTGAAGCTTCT
This sequence comes from Beta lomatogona, assembly GCA_947646795.1. Lineage (NCBI taxonomy): Eukaryota > Viridiplantae > Streptophyta > Magnoliopsida > Caryophyllales > Amaranthaceae > Beta > Beta lomatogona. Next base: position 2,746,342 of record CANSNZ010000955.1, on the reverse strand, counting down.
CCGGAAAAAGGAAACGATGCTGATGAAAAATCAGATCTTTCTTTAGGAGACATTAAAAAGGTCTATGATCAAAACAATTTTCCAAATCCAATTTTGCATACTCTTTCTTCTCAAATTAATTCTTTATCTTCAGAAGAGTATGACTGTCAATTTTCCAAAACCTATGATAAAAGCTTTTCCCCAAAAGCTATTAAACTCCAGGATTTTCAACATGAGATTAATCAGATAAAGTCTCAACTTAAAAATCTTAAGCAATTTGATTCCCCTCTTCCAATAACTCCTCCAACTTGTCAACATGTTAATTATCAACGTTGGTATTGTCCAGTTAAATTAATTCTTGGTCATGATTTCCAAATAACTACTATTGCTTTATTTGATAGTGGTGCTGATCTCAATTGTATTAAAGAAGGATTAATACCTTCTAAATACTATGAGAAAACTACTGAACATTTGTCCAGTGCTAATGGACAAAGACTCCAAATCAGGTATAAACTTTCCAAAGCTTATATTTGTAATAATAATTATTGCTTCAAAACTGCTTTCACTCTTGTTAAGGATATTAATAATGGTATTATCCTAGGTACTCCATTTTTAACTCAAATTTATCCATTTTCAGTAAACAAGTTTGGCATCCATACTTCCATTTTTGGAAAACGTATTTCTTTCCATTTCTCTACTCCATTACAAAATAAAGAAATCCATTTTCTCCAAACTGATCTGATTACATCAAAAAGAAAACAGATTTCCTTTTTACAAGAAGAAATGTCTTTCCAAAGAATAGAATAACAATTACAAAATCCTCATATTCAACAAAAAATAAAGAATTTCCAAGAAATACTCCAACATGAAGTTTGTGCTGATATTCCAAATGCTTTTTGGGAAAGAAAAAAACATCTTGTTTTCCTTCCTTATGAAAAAGATTTTTCAGAACAACAGATTCCTACTAAGGCTCGACCAATTCAAATGAACCAAGAATTACTTGAAACTTGTAAGAAAGAAATTCAAGTACTTCTTGATAAGAAGTTAATTCGCCCTTCTAAATCCCCTTGGTCTTGTGCTGCTTTCTATGTCATGAATCAGGCAGAAAAAGAAAGAGGTGTTCCAAGATTAGTTATTAATTATAAACCTCTTAATAAAGTCCTTCAATGGATTCGTTATCCAATTCCTAATAAAAAAGATCTTCTTAATAGACTTTATGATTCCAAAATATTTTCCAAATTTGATATGAAAAGTGGCTTTTGGCAAATTCAAATTGCAGAAACAGATCGTTATAAAACCGCATTTACAGTCCCATTTGGACACTATGAATGGAATGTAATGCCTTTTGGTTTAAAAAATGCTCCATCAGAATTTCAAAACATTATGAATGATATTTTTACTCCATATACTGCTTTTACTATTGTCTATATTGATGATGTTCTTGTGTTTTCTAATTCTATTGACCAACATTTCAAGCATTTACACATCTTTCTCCAAGTTATCAAGAAAAATGGTTTAGTTGTTTCTGCTCCAAAAATCAAGCTTTTCCAAACAAAAATCCGATTTCTTGGTCATGACATTTATCATGGAACCATTAAACCAATTGCAAGAGCAATTGAGTTTGCTGACAAATTTCCAGACGAAATTAAAGATAAAACTCAATTACAACGTTTTCTTGGTTGTCTGAATTACATTTCTGATTTCTTTCCAAATTTAAGAAAGTTTTGTGCTCCATTATACAAACGTCTTCAGAATAACCCTTGTCCTTGGACAGATGAACATACTAATGTTGTTCGTATGCTAAAATCTAGAGTCAAAACACTTCCATGCTTAGGTCTACCCAATCCAAATGCCTTTATGATTGTAGAAACTGATGCCTCTGATGATGGTTATGGTGGTATCCTCAAGCAAAAATTAGAATCTAAAACAAAACAATTAGTTCGTTTCCATTCTGGTTTATGGATAGGTGCTTAAAAGGGTTACTCCACTGTTCGAAAAGAAATATTATCCATAGTTCTCTGTATTTCCAAATTTCAAGATGATCTTTATTGTAAAAAATTTCTTTTACGTGTTGATTGTAAATCAGCCAAAGAAATTCTTCAAAAAGATGTTCAAAACATTGTTTCCAAACAAAATTTTGCAAGATGGCGAAGCAATTCTATCTCGCTTTTGATTTTGATATTGAATTTATACGAGGAGAACATAATTCTCTTCCCGATTTCCTCACTCGTGAATTTTTGCAGGGACATTCTGATGCCCATAATCTCCAAACTAACCCTATCTATAAACAAATTAATATGATTTCTGCAGGGATGAACAGAATGCCACATTCCAATGCCTCGAGGCACCAAAAGCAAACAGGTATAGTGATTCATTCCACAGAAAATGTTCCTCTTTCCATAAACCAATCCTCCAATTTGCTAAATTACCCTCCAAATTCCTACACTCGAACACTTCCAAACACAGTTCCTCAAATTACCCATCCAGATACTACTAATATTTCATATCACCTCAAACAACATTATACCAATCTATTTCTAACCAATTTTACCTCCAACACATTTTCTTCTCAAGACGAGTTTAACCACAAAATATCCAAATATGTTAAAACCAAACTTCTAGATGGTTTCAATTGGTTTCCTTTTGAAATTACTAAACCAATCCAATATTACAGACACATCCTCCATGACACAAATTCTTGTTTCATTAAGGATAATATTAGCTCCACAACAAATTATTCCAAATGCCTAATTTTCCATGTTATTACTGATATTGAATGGAAGAATCTTCATTCTTCTCTTTCAAAATCCAAAACCTTCTCTTCCAAATTTCTTGATCCAGAACTTCCACAGACTTGTAATTTCCATGATTATGTCCAAGCATGGCATTGTGCATTCTTACTCCAAAGCTATGACCATTCTTGGTTTTTTAGCTTTCATCCAGACTGCCTCCAGAAAAATGTAACATTTCCAATATGGTTTCTTGAATGGTGGGATAGTTATGGGGAAATTCTTGACATTTTCCCAGACAACCTTCAAACCACTTTCCAACATTATCATTCCAAAACAACATTTCCAGAAGGCTTTGAATTCTCCAGTATTATTTATTTCGGTCAAATATTTCGAATTTCATGGATTATGTGCTGGAACTATTCTCTTGCCAGACTCACTGAATCCAGACCTTACTTTTTAACTCGTGATTATCGGGTCAAATGGTGGAAAAATTTCAAGATTTATCCAAACATGTTAGACTGTGTTTCCCAGTATCTCCAGCATGGTCCATCTGCCCTCCATGAGTATAATGACTGGACTAAGCAGAGTTTCCAGCAATATAAACAAGTCCAAATCACTCCTCCATCAAACACATTTCATTCACCATCCTCATCCACCAAATCCAAAAAGAAAAATAAGCCAGCCATAAATAAAGCTGAACTTTTTGATCAGTTCCTCCAATTTATTAACCAAAATCCACAAATTCAATCTTCCAGTTCCAGTTCATCTGAGGCTTCCAGCCCAGACTTGTATGGTGGGCCTTGTGCCCAAGATCCTTTTGATTTCTAAAGAAAGATCCCGCTAAGTGTTTTACACTTAGGCAAAAGTTAGGGACATAAATAAAAAAAATAAAAAATAAAAAAAAAAAGATCCCGCTAAGTGTTTTTCACTTAGGCAAAAGTTAGGGACATATTTCCAAATTACAAAAGCATGTTCAGTTGCAAATCCAGCAACTTCCAGGCAATTTCCAGGAAACTTCCAGGCAATTTCCAAGCAATTTCCAAGATTTGTCAAACGTAAATAGTGACGGCGATGAATAGTAGTACTATTCATATTCTTACGTGGCACTATTCATTTATCTATCTGGCACCTTCTCCAACATGGTCCAAAGTTCCAACAGTAGTGGCTGATAAAGCATCCAGCTGTAAAGGCGCACTACAAAAAGCAAAAAGGCGCACTATAAAAAGCAGAAGCTCACAACTCTCCAGCTGTCCAACAACTTTAATTTTAGTTTGTCGTTTTAGTTTTCTTAATGCTGTAACCTTAGTACTTTTACTTCTGTATTAAGTCTTTTACTTCTGTATTAAGTTTCTTAGCTTATAAATAGGTGTGCTTAGTTTCATTTCAACTCAGAGCTTGTTCAAATAAAAACTTACATTGTCAGAGCATAGAGCTTAGAGCTCATTACAACAAGAAAAAAATCAGAGCTTAAGAGAGAAAAATCATTGTAAGAAAGTGAGTTCTCAAACTTCTGAATTTCCAATTCTGTAACATATTCCAAGTATTAATATAAGTTTCTTCAGTAAGTTCTTACTTCCTACTTCCTTTAATTATGTTTCCATCTTATGTTTAGAATTACTCTTTCAGTTTTAGTTAGTCTTGTGTACTTCCTATACAAACTAGGTCAGTTCTTAGGGTTAATCTCCCCTTCCCCTGTCCTGATAGATTGGAAAACATTAGATCATTATTAATATAAATAATAGTAAATGGAGTATTTTGTAAACCAAAAAGCATGACATTCCATTTATGATATCTTAATATGACTGGAAATGTAGTTGTAGAACAAACTATGTTGGCCATTTGATCTTGCCATAAACTATTTTTTATATAAGATTTGGAAAGTATTTTGGAATCATAAAGTCTTTCAAAAAGGTTTATTCCTTCTTTGAAAAAGGAAATCTGTTTTGGTGTACTTAAATGAGTTTGGAGATAATAGAAAAAGATGTGTTTTCTCAAAATGGAAGCATGAAAACCAGATTTATTTTTTAAAAATGGATAAAGTTGAGTTAAAAATAGAATACCAAAAATAATACTATTATTAATAAAAGAAGTATTTAAGTAATAGGCATTATAAGTTCTGGAAAGAGTATACTTGATTTGGAGTCTTTCTGCATTAGCACTGGAAAGTTCAGTAGGTTGCTTATTTATATAAGTTTCTTCAGTAAGTTCTTACTTCCTACTTCCTTTAATTATGTTTCCATCTTATGTTTAGAGTTACTCTTTCAGTTTTAGTTAGTTTTGTGTACTTCCTCTACAAACAAGGTCAGTCTTTAGGGTTAGTCTCCCCTTCCCCTGTCCTGGTCAACAATTCAAACATTTCCAAATGTTTTTCCAAGTTAACAAGAAGAATGGTTTAGTTATTTCTACTCCAATAATTAAGCTTTCCAAAACAAAAGTCCAAATTCTTAATCATAACATCTATCAAGAATTCATTAACTTAATTGCCAGAACAATTGAGTTTGCTGACAAGTTTCCAGGAAATTTTGCAACTACCACTCAATTACTGCAATTTCTTGATTGCCTAAATTATAACATGGAAAATTAGGCACTTGGAATAATTTGTTGTGGAGCTAATGTTATCCTTAATGAAACAAGAATTTGTGTCATGAAGGATGTTCTTGTAATATTGGATTGGTTTAGTAATTTCAAAAAGAAACCATTTTTGAGTAATGCTGGATTTGACACATAAATTAGAAAATGGATAAGGGATTTTTAAATTACTTAAATAAATTGGAAGCCATTCAAAAAATGGAATATTAGCAGATAACTCATTTAATTTGGAATAGTATTTTTCTCTAATAAACTCTGTAGCAGGTTTATCAAAGTTAGAGAAAAACCAAAGTCGTTTTTCACGATTTTCTGGAGATGCAAAATCATTGGAAAGCATAGGTTTATCAATTTGGAACCTAAAACCTTGTTCTAAGTGTTTTTGGATAGACTCTTTATCTAACAATTCGATAGTCATTTGGGTTTGGTCAGCTGATTGGTCAGCCTGGGTTTGGTCAGCCTGTAAAGCCGTTGGTAAGCCGTGGGTAGGTGTTCCAGGTGTGGTGGTCCCTCAGGTGGTCCTCAGTGGTCCCTCAAGCTAGCTGGAGTCTAGTGGTGTTGTTCAGTAAACATGGTGAAAGGTAAGGTTAGTGGTGTTTCTTCTAAGGTTTTTGGTGACAGTATGAATTCAGTCCAGAAGAAGAAGATTACCCATGAAATTTGTTGGACATGTTTGGAAATAGTATGCAAAATAGTATTGGAAAAATTATTTTGTTCATAAACCTTTTTAATGTCCCCTAAAGTAGGAATTGATTTATCATCACATTCTCTTCCTACTTTATATGGAGCAGCGTCACAAGTTTTACCTTCTTCAGTAGAAACCTGTAAACCTGTTATATACCAGGAACGTACCCAGGACAGGGGAAGGGGAGATTAACCCTAAGAACTGAACTAGTTTGTATAGGAAGTACACAAGACTAACTAAAACTGAAAGAGTAATTCTAAACATAAGATGGAAACATAATTAAAGGAAGTAGGAAGTAAGAACTTACTGAAGAAACTTATATGAATACTTGGAATATGTTACAGAATTGGAAATTCAGAAGTTTGAGAACTCACTTTCTTACAATGATTTTTCTCTCTTAAGCTCTGATTTTTTTCTTGTTGTACAGGAACGTACCCAGGACAGGGGAAGGGGAGATTAACCCTAAGAACTGACCTAGTTTGTATAGGAAGTACACAAGACTAACTAAGACTGAAAGAGTAATTCTAAACATAAGATGGAAACATAATTAAAGGAAGTAGGAAGTAAGAACTTACTGAAGAAACTTATATTAATACTTGGAATATGTTACAGAATTGGAAATTCAGAAGTTTGAGAACTCACTTTCTTACAATGATTTTTCTCTCTTAAGCTCTGATTTTTTTCTTGTTGTAATGAGCTCTGAGTAGAAATGAAACTAAACAAACCTCTTTATAAGCTAGGACACTTAACAAAGAAGTAAAAAACTTAATACAGAAGTAAAGGTACTAAGGTTACAGCATTAAGAAAACTAAAACGACAAAATAAAAGTAAAGTTGTTGGACAGCTGGAGAGTTGTTAGCTTCTGCTGTTTGTAGTGCGCCTTTTTGCTTTTTGGTAGTGCGCCTTTACACCTGGATGCTTTATTAGCCACTACTGTTGGAACTTTGGACCATGTTGGAGAAGGTGCCAGATAGACATATGAATAGTGCCACGTAAGAGTATGAATAGTACTACTATTCATCGTCACTATTCACCGGGTACTATGTTCTTTTGACAAATCTTGGAAATTGCGTGGAAATTGCCTGGAAGTTGCCTGGAAGGTGCATAGAAGTTGCCTGGAAATTGCTTGGATTTTGAACATTATTTTGTAATTTGGAGTAATTATGTCCCTAACTTTTGCCTATGTGTAAAAACACTTAGCGGGATCTTTCTTTTATTTAGAAATCAAAAGGATCTTGGGCACAAGGCCCACCATACAAGTCTGGGCTGGAAGCCTCAGATGAACTGGAACTGGATGATTGAACTTGTTTATTTTGGTTAATGAATTGGAGGAACTGATCAAAAAGTTCAGTTTTATTTATGGCTGGCTTATTTTTCTTTTTGGATTTGGTGGATGAGGATGGTGAAGGAAATGTGTTTGTTGGAGGGGTGATTTGGGTGATTTGGACTTGTTTATATTGCTGGAAACTCTGCTTAGTCCATTCATTGTATTCATGGAGGGCAGAAGAACCATGCTGGAGATACTGGGAAACACAGTTTATCATGTTTGGATAAATTTTAAAGTTTTTCCACCATTTGACATGATAATCTCGAGTTAAAAAGTAAGGTCTGGATTCAGTGAGTTTGGTAAGAGAATAATTCCAGCACATAATCCATGAAATTCGAAATATTTGACAGAAATATACCAGGAACGTACCCAGGACAGGGGAAGGGGAGACTAACCCTAAAGACTGACCTTGTTTGTAGAGGAAGTACACAAAACTAACTAAAACTGAAAGAGTAACTCTAAACATAAGATGGAAACATAATTAAAGGAAGTAGGAAGTAAGAACTTACTGAAGAAACTTATATAAATACTTGGAATATTTTACAGAATTGGAAATTCAGAAGTTGAGAGCTTTCTTCTTACAAAGTATTTTCTCTCTTAAGCTCTGCTCTAAGCTCTATGCTCTTACAATGTAAGTTTTTATTTGAACAAGCTCTGAGTTGAAATGAAACTAAGCACACCTATTTATAAGCTAAGAAACTTAATACAGAAGTAAAAGACTTAATACAGAAGTAAAAGTACTAAGGTTACAGCATTAAGAAAACTAAAACGACAAACTAAAATTAAAGTTGTTGGACAGCTGGAGAGTTGTGAGCTTCTGCTTTTTATAGTGCGCCTTTTTGCTTTTTGTAGTGCGCCTTTACAGCTGGATGCTTTATCAGCCACTACTGTTGGAACTTTGGACCATGTTGGAGAAGGTGCCAGATAGATAAATGAATAGTGCCACGTAAGAATATGAATAGTACTACTATTCATCGCCGTCACTATTCACCAGTCACTATTTACGTTTGACAAATCTTGGAAATTGCTTGGAAATTGCCTGGAAGTTTCCTGGAAATTGCCTGGAAGTTGCTGGATTTGCAACTGAACATGCTTTTGTAATTTGGAAATATGTCCCTAACTTTTGCCTAAGTGAAAAACACTTAGCGGGATCTTTTTTTTTTATTTTTTATTTTTTTTATTTATGTCCCTAACTTTTGCCTAAGTGTAAAACACTTAGCGGGATCTTTATTTAGAAATCAAAAGGATCTTGGGCACAAGGCCCACCATACAAGTCTGGGCTGGAAGCCTCAGATGAACTGGAACTGGAAGATTGAATTTGTGGATTTTGGTTAATAAATTGGAGGAACTGATCAAAAAGTTCAGCTTTATTTATGGCTGGCTTATTTTTCTTTTTGGATTTGGTGGATGAGGATGGTGAATGAAATGTGTTTGATGGAGGAGTGATTTGGACTTGTTTATATTGCTGGAAACTCTGCTTAGTCCAATCATTATACTCATGGAGGGCAGATGGACCATGCTGGAGATACTGGGAAACACAGTCTAACATGTTTGTATAAATCTTGAAATTTTTCCACCATTTGACCCGATAATCACGAGTTAAAAAGTAAGGTCTGAACCAGGAACGTACCCAGGACAGGGGAAGGGGAGATTAACCCTAAGAACTGACCTAGTTTGTATAGGAAGTACACAAGACTAACTAAAACGGAAAGAGTAATTCTAAACATAAGATGGAAAAATAATTAAAGGAAGTAGGAAGTAAGAACTACTGAAGAAACTTATATTAATACTTGGAATATGTTACAGAATTGGAAATTCAGAAGTTTGAGAACTCACTTTCCTACAATGGTTTTGCTCTCTTAAGCTCTGATTTTTTTCTTGTTGTAATGAGCTCTGAGTAGAAATGAAACTAAACAAACCTCTTTATAAGCTAGGACACTTAACAAAGAAGTAAAAAACAGTTTATCATGTCTGGATAAATTTTAAAGTTTTTCCACCATTTGACATGATAATCTCGAGTTAAAAAGTAAGGTCTGGATTCAGTGAGTTTGGTAAACCCTAAGAACTGACCTAGTTTGTATAGGAAGTACACAAGACTAACTAAAACTGAAAGAGTAATTCTAAACATAAGATGGAAACATAATTAAAGGAAGTAGGAAGTAAGAACTTACTGAAGAAACTTATATTAATACTTGGAATATGTTACAGAATTGGAAATTCAGAAGTTTGAGAACTCACTTTCTTACAATGATTTTTCTCTCTTAAGCTCTGATTTTTTTCTTGTTGTAATGAGCTCTGATACCAGGAACGTACCCAGGACAGGGGAAGGGGAGATTAACCCTAAGAACTGACCTAGTTTGTATAGGAAGTACACAAGACTAACTAAAACTGAAAGAGTAATTCAAAACATAAGATGGAAACATAATTAAAGGAAGTAGGAAGTAAGAGCTTGCTTAAGAGGGTAAAAAGCATAGAGCTTGCTTGAAACACAAAAACTTACATTGTAAAGAGCTCATTACAACAAGAAAAAAATCAGAGCTTAAGAGAGAAAAATCATTGTAAGAAAGTGAGTTCTCAAACTTCTGAATTTCCAATTCTGTAACATATTCTAACTGGTAAATGGCATGATCAGAGTCAGAATGATTAGATCCTTCTGGTTCACTCTGATTTAATTGGAAAACATTTACAAGTTTATCTCGTAAATCTGGATTACAGAACTGGAAATTCAGAAGTTGAGAGCTTTCTTCTTACAAAGTATTTTCCCTCTTAAGCTCTGCTCTAAGCTCTATGCTCTTACAATGTAAGTTTTTATTTTAACAAGCTCTACCTAGAAATGAAACTAAACAAACCTATTTATAAGCTAGGACACTTAACAAAGAAGTAAAAGACTTAATACAGAAGTAAAGGTACTAAGGTTACAGCATTAAGAAAACTAAAACGACAAACTAAAATTAAAGTTGTTGGACAGGTGGCTTCTGCTTTTTGTAGTGCGCCTTTTAGCGAGATGCTTTAGCAGCCATTGTAGTTATTCTGGACACTGCTGGAGAAGTTGCCAGGTAGACATATGAATAGTGCCACGTAAGGATATGAATAGTACTACTATTCACCGCCGTTACTATTCACCAGTCACTATGTACTTTTGACAAATCTTGGAAATTGCTTGGAAGTTGCTTGGAAGTTGCATGGAAGATGCTTGGAAATTGCTTGGAAATGTTGTCCCTAACTTTTGCCTAAGTGAATACATATATATATATATATATATGTATGTATATATATATATATATGTATATATATGTATATGTATATGTATATGTATATGTATATGTATATGTATATGTATATGTATATGTATGTATATGTATATGTATATGTATGTGTATATGTATGTCTATATGTATATGTATGTCTATATGTATATGTATGTATATGTATATGTATATATATGTATATATGTATATGTTTGTATATATGTATATATATGTATATATGTATATATATGTATATGTATATGTATACATATGTATATATGTATATGTATATGTATATGTATATGTATATGTATATATATGTATATGTATATGTATATGTATATGTATATGTATATGTATATGTATATGTATATGTATATGTATATGTATATGTATATGAATATGTATATATGTATATATATGTATAGGTATATATATGTATATATGTATATATCTGTATATGTATATATATGTATATATATGTGTATATATGTATATATGTATATATATATATCTATATATGTATATATATATGTATATATATATATACATATATATGTATATATATATATACTTTATATATAAGTTTTTTCAGTAAGTTCTTACTTCCTACTTCCTTTAATTATGTTTCCATCCTATGTTTAGAATTACTCTTTCAGTTTTAGTTAGTTTTGTGTACTTCCTATACAAACTAGGTCAGTCTTTAGGGTTAATCTCCCCTTCACATGTCCTGGGTGATGACACTAGTAGTAAATTCTTCTATATGTATACCTTTATTCCTGGTATCAGAGCCAAGGACGAACTGCTCTAAGGTTACTTCTAGCCATTGTTATTGAGAACCCACTGTAGTAGTATTGTAGTTTGGGTTTGGTCAGCTGATTGGTCAGCCTGGGTTTGGTCGGCCTGTAAAGCCGTTGGTAAGCCGTGGGTAGGTGTTCCAGGTGTGGTGGTCCCTCAGGTGGTCCTCAGTGGTCCCTCAAGTTACCTATTGTGGTGAAGTTATCAGTAAACATGGTGAAAGGTAAAGTTAGTAGTGTTTCTTCTAAGGTTTTTGGTGACAGTAAGGATCCAGTCCAGAAGAAGCAGATTACCGAGAAGGATGATCTATTTGTTTGGGAAATGCCAATTCCAACATCTCTGACAGAGTCTAAGGATAAACAACAAAGTGGTAACATTCTTATTCGATTTAATTCAAGTAAGGACTTTCCATCTTCCTTTAATTATAATTTTCAAGGTATTAGATCTTTTTATTCTTTTGAAAGATCAAATACTTTTCCAGATTCAGATTTCATTCCAGAAATAGTTGATGAAAATAATTTCTCATCACCAACTAAGTCTGAAATGAAACCTCCTGATTTCTCCAGTATAAATACTATTACTAAAGGTGGTTTCCAAATTAATAAACTTATGCTTTCCAATGATTTTGAATCTCTAGAAAATCGTGAAAAACGATTTTGGTTTTTCTCTAACTTTGATAAACCTGCTACAGAGTTTATTCGAGAAAAATACTATTCCAAATTAATTGAGCTATCTGCTAATATTCCATTTTTCACATGGCTTTCAATTTACCTAAGTAATTTAAAAATTCCCTATCCATTATCTGATTTATGTGTTAAGTCAAATATTGCTCAAAAATGGACTCTCAAAAATGGTGAACTAGTTTCATCTATTCATCCTCCATTAACAGGTTTACAAGTTCTTACTGAGGAAGGTAAGACTTGTGAAGCTGCTCCATATAAAGTAGGAAGGGAATCTGATGATAAATCAATTCCTACTTTAGGGGACATTAAAAAGGTTTATGAACAAAATAATTTTTCTAATACTATTTTGCATACTATTTCCAAACAAGTTCAACAAATTTCTACTCAAATTGATACTTTATCCCTCAAAAACCCTGACCCTAATTACTCCAAAGATTTTGATGATTTATCTAGAAAGTTCAACGGAATTTCACTTCGTGAAAAACCATCATCCAGTTTTCCAAATGAAATTTCCAAACCTATTATTCATGTTCCAACTCCTTTTCCAAAAGGTTTTGGACCAAGTAGCAAAACCCTTCTCAAACGAATTTCTGAAAAATTAGATAAAAACATCACCTGTTTAGAGAAGGACAAAAGGGCAAAAGAAATTGCTAAAGTTTTTTCAGATGTTGAACTTCCAATTCAACTTAATCGAATTTCCAATAAAAATTGGCACAATAATTCAATGCGCAATTATTATTCCAGACCTACTCCTCCAGATCTCCAATAAACCCAGGACAGGGGAAGGGTAGATTAACCCTGAAGACTGACCTTGTTTGTATAGGAAGTACACAAAACAAACTAAAACTGAAAGAGTAATTCTAAACATAGGATGGAAACATAATTAAAGGAAGTAGGAAGTAAGAACTTACCGAAAAAACTTATATTTAAACTTGGAATTTTTACAGAATTGGAAATTTCAGAGGTGGAGAGCTTTTTTCTTACAATGTATTTTCCCTCTTAAGCTCTATTACTTGTTGTAAGCTCTGAGTTGAAATGAAAATAAACACACCTATTTATAAGCTAAGAAACTTAATACAGAAGTAAAAGTACAATAATTAAAGTAAGTTTACATCCTTAAGTAAACTAAAAACGACAAATTAAAATTAAAGTTGTTGGACAGCTGGAGAGGTGTTGGCCTTTGCTTTTTGTAGTGCGCTTTTACAGTTGGATGCTTTGTCTGCCACTACTGTTGTAACGTTGGACAATGCTGGGGAGGATGCCATGTAGGTACATGAATAGTGCCACGTAAGAATATGAATAGTACCACTATTTATTGCCGTCACTATTCACCAGTCACTATTTACTTTTGATGATTTTTGGAAATTGCTTGGAAGTTGCTTGGAAATTGCCTGGAAGTTGATGTAGTTTGTTTGAGGCAACCTGGAAGTTGCTGAGCAATTACTTGAATTTGTATATGAACATTCTTTTGTAATCTGGAATAATTATGTCCCTAACTTTTGCCTAAGTGTAAAACACTTAGCGGGATCTTCCTTATTTTTAGAAATCAAAAGGATATTGGGCACAAGGCCCACCATACAAATCTGGGCTGGAAGCCTCAGATGAACTGGAACTGGAAGATTGAACTTGTTTATTTTGGTTAATAAATTGGAGGAACTGATCAAATAGTTCAGCTTTATTTATGGCTGGTTTAGTTTTCTTTTTGGATTTGGTGGATGAGGATGGTGAATGAAATGTGCTTGTTGGAGGAGTGATTTGGACTTGTTTATATTGCTAGAAACTCTGCTTAGTCCAATCATTATACTCATGGAGGGCAGATGGACCATGTTGGAGATACTGGGAAACACAGTCTAACATGTTTGGATAAATCTTAAAATCTTTCCACCATTTGCCCCGGTAATCACGAGTTAAAATATAAGGTCTGGATTCAGTGAGTCTGGTAAGGGAATAATTCCAGCACATAATCCATGAAATGCGAAATATTTGACAGAAATAAATAATACTGGAGAATTCAAAGCCTTCTGGAAATATTGCTTTGGAATGATAATGTTGGAAAGTGGTTTGAAGGTTGTTTGGGAAAATGTCAGGAATTGCTCCATAACTATCCCACTATTTAAGGAACCATATTGGAAATGTCACATTTTTCTGGAGGCAGTCTGGATGAAAGCTAAAAAACCAAAAATGGTTATAGCTTTGGAGTAAGAAGGCACAATGCCATGCTTGTACATAATCATGGAAATTATAAGTCTGTGGAAGATTTGGATCAAGAAATTTGGAAGAGAAGGTTTTGGCTGTTGAAAGAGAAGAATGAAGATTCTTCCATTCAATATTGGTAATAACATGGAAAATTAGGCATTTGGAATAATTTGTTGTGGAGCTAATATTATCCTTAATGTAACAAGAATTTGTATCATGAAGGATATTTCTATAATATTCGATTGGTTTAGTGATTTCAAAAGGAAACCAATTGAAGCCATCAGGTATTTTGGTTTTAACATATTTGGATATTTTGTGGTTAAACTCTTCTTGAGAAGAAATTGTGTTGGAGGTAAAATTGGTTAAAATAAATTGGTATAATGTTGTTTGAGGTGATATGAAATATCAGTAGTATCTGGATGGGTAAGTGGATGAGCTGTGTCTGGAAGTGTTCGAGTATAGGAATTTGGAGGATAAGTTGTCAAATTGGAGGATTGGTTTATGGAAAGAGGAACATTTTCTGTGGAATGAATTACTATACCTTTTTCCTTTTGTTGCCTGGAGGCATGATCCTTGGAAGTTTGCATTCTGTTCATCCCTGCAGAAATGATATTAATCTGTTTACAGATAGAGTTAGTTTGGAGATTATGGACATCAGAGTGTTGTAACTTGGCAGAAAATTTGAAAGAAATTGGTTTACTATCTATGATAGCATGAATACCAACTTCATTGACAGATTATGGATACATTTGAGTGAAGAATGGAGTACCAAGAAGGAAACTATAATTATGATTTTTGACAAGAGTAAATGGAGTTTAAAAATAATAATTATTATTGAAAATGGACGCATTGGACAATTTGTATTTAATATGGAGTGTTTGACCATTAGCAATAGTTAAATGATCAGTAGCATGTTCATAATAATGAGGAGGAATTAATTCTTCCTTTATGCAATTAAGATTAGCACCACTGTCAAATAATGCAACATCATTAATTTGGAAATCATCATCAATAACTTAGGTAATTGGACAAAACCATTTTTGAAATGAAAGCGATGGATAATTTGAAGAAATTTTTCATTTTCAATTGGAGTATCAGAAATCTGAATTGAATTAGTCAATATGGGAGGTTTTGCAGCAGTGTCATCAGTTTCAAAACACGAATTTTGGAGCAAAGTAATTTTTGCTTCAAGTTCTAAATCTTTTGTTTGGAGGTTTAAAATAGTTTGATCAAGGGCTTGAATATGAGATTTTAACTGGGTTACCTCATTTTGAAGATCATGAGTAGTAATTGGAGAAAGAGATGGTTGGTGAAATGGAGAATCAGCAAGGATTTTTTGAAGACTAAAAGAAACTGGTTTTTGTTTTTCCACTAATGGAGAAGATTTTAAAACAATTTCTCGAAGTTGTTCAAGATATTGTTTTTGAAGATTACTATCTGGAATTTTCTCAATAATATCAAGAAGTAATTCTTTTTCTTTATCTTTTTTGGAAATAACACAAAGTCCTTGAGAACAAAATTGGAGAGAATGATCAGAATTAAATTCATCAGAATCTTGATCACAATCTAACTGGTAAATGGCATGATCAGAGTCAGAATGATTAGATCCTTCTGGTTCACTCTGATTTAATTGGAAAACATGTAAAAGTTTATCTCGCAGATTTGGATTGTCATGGAAAATCTCATTAATCTTACTTTTGAAATGACAATTATTTGATTTATGACCAGGTTTACCACACTTATAGCAAATAATCTTTTGGAAATCATTTTTGGAAAATTATTTTGGAAATGTCTTCTTTTTCTTTTGTTAAATTTATCAGAGGATGGAATTGGTTTTTGACGAAAATTTTGAGTCTGTTTGAGTTACTGTTTTCTGATGGAGGAAGGAGCTTGAATTTTCTCAAAGCCAAAGGCTTCACAGAAAGATCCAAGTTCTTTTCTTTGCTGATCTTTCTCATTGCCATACTTAGATTGGATTTTAAGCTCATTACAAAGAGATAATCCTTCTCTCTTAATGAAACCAAATAATTGACCATAAGTTAAAGTTCCATAGTCAATTGAAACTTCTTTTAATTTTTAGAAAATTCTTTGAACAAATAAATTTGGAAGTCCAGAAATAAATTTCTCTTTCCAAAATGATTGCGAAGAATCACTTCTGGCAAGAACATTTGAAAGGAAAACATCTTTGTACCAACAATAATCATTTAAGGTTGGACAACAAAGATTGGAAAGGATTATAGAATTGGAATTAAGATGCTCAGTATTGGATCCTAGAAAATGGAGACTGATGGTTTGGATCAACAGAATAAATCCGTCTTTTTCTTTCTTGTTATTTTCATGAGAACAAAGTTCTGTTTGTTCTTTGGGAGTTAAAGTATTTTCCAACCAGTATTTGAGTTGGCCTGTAAAACCATTTGTAATAAGTTCTGCAATTTGATCATTAGTCATATCATTGGAAGTATAGGCATTGGCAGAATGCACATTTCATGAAGAACTTTGGCAATTTCAAAGTCTGATCTACCATCTATATTCCAGTCATATAGCTGGTCATCAGAATAAACATTTTGAGGACCATAAGTTCCTCGTTCTTCAAACTGGAGATCTGGAGGAGTAGGTCTGGAATAATAATTACGCATTGAATTATTGTTCCAATTTTTTTTGGAAATTCGATTAAGTTGAATTGGAAGTTCATCATCTGAAAAAACTTTAGCAATTTCTTTTGCCTTTTTGTCCTTGTCTAAACAGGTGATGTTTTTATCTAATTTTTCAGAAATTCGTTTGAGAAGGGTTTTGCTACTTGGTCCAAAACCTTTTGGAAAATGAGTTGGAACATGAATAATAGGTTTGGAAATTTCATTTGGAAAACTGGATAATGGTTGTTCAAGAAGTGAAATTCCGTTGAACTTTCTAGAAAAATCATCAAAATCTTTGGAGTAATTAGGGTCAGGGTTTTTGAGGGATAAAGTATCAATTTGAGTAGAAATTTGTTGAACTTGTTTTGAAATAGTATGCAAAATAGTATTGAAAAAGTTATTTTGTTCATAAACCTTTTTAATGTCCCCTAAAGTTGGAATTGATTTATCATCAGATTCCCTTCCTACATTATATGGAGCAGCTTCACAAATCTTACCTTCCTCAGTAGGAACTTGTAAACCTGTTAATGGATGATGAATAGATGAAACTAGTTCACCATTTTTTAGAGTCCATTTTTGAGCAATATTTGACTTAACACATAAATCAGAAAATGGATAGGGAATTTTAAAATTACTTAGGTAAATTGGAAGCCATGTGAAAAATGGAATATTAGCAGATAACTCAATTAATTTGGAACAGTATTTTTCTCTAATAAACTCTGTAGCAGGTTTATCAAAGTTAGAGAAAAACCAAAATCGTTTTTCACGATTTTTTAGATATTCAAAATCATTGGAAATCATAGGTTTATTAATTTGGAAACCACCTTTAGTAATAGTATTTATACTGGAGAAATCAGGAGGTTTCATTTCAGACTTAGTTGGTGATGAGAAATTATTTTCATCAACTATTTCTGGAATGAAATCTGAATCTGGAAAAGTATTTGATCTTTCAAAAGAATAAAAAGATCTAATACCTTGAAAATTATAATTAAAGGAAGATGGAAAGTCCTTACTTGAATTAAATCGAATAAGAATGTTACCACTTTGTTTTTTATCCTTAGACTCTGTCAGAGATGTTGGAATTGGCATTTCCCAAACAAATAGATCATCCTTTTGGGTAATCTGCTTCTTCTGGACTGGATCCTTACTGTCACCAAAAACCTTAGAAGAAACACTACTAACTTTACCTTTCACCATGTTTACTGATAACTTCACCACAATAGGTAACTTGAGGGACTACTGAGGACCACCTGAGGGACCACCACACCTGGAACACCTACCCACGGCTTTACAGGCTGACCAAACCCAGGCTGACCAATCAGCTGACCAAACCCAAACTACAACACTACTACAGTGGGTTCTCAATAACACCATGTTTACTGATAATATTAATTATGTTTCCATCCTATGTCTAGAATTACTGTTTTAGTTTTAGTTTGTTTTGTGTACTTCCTATACAAACAAGGTCAGTCTTAAGGGTTAATCTCCCCTTCCCCTATATATATATATATACATACATATATACATATGTAAATATATACATACATATAGGAATTTAGAAAACAAGCTAAATTTAATGACTGTTGTAAAAGATATGAAATACCTAAATTTTGATGTCACAAGTTAAACAAAGATATAAAACAAAAAGACCTAAATTCATACAAAGACGATATAAAAGATTCAAACCATATGGAAAATATAAAAATAAGAAAAGATCAAATAAAAATTACTTTATTAAAATAAAAATTTATAAATATGCAAAAAACCCCCAAAAGATGTAAATGTTACAATTGTGGACAGATAGGTCATATAGCAAGAGAATGCAAAACAAAGACAAATAGAAATAATTCTAAAAATATTAAAAATGTAAATTTCATTGAACTCCATATAGCAGAATATGAATTAGGTAAAACCAATATACCACCAGATGAAGAAATATATGTGCTAGAATATGAAACAGATAATGATGAAATCAATGGAATAGAAAGTCAGGAAGAAAGTAATGAAGAAAAAGATAATATTGAAACTGATAGTGATGAATAAAGAACTACAACAAGTTGATTATGATGAAGATATTACGGAACAACATAGAAATCAAAGAGCTATTTTTGATTTGCAAAAATAGAATTCATTAAAATATGAAGGATTTACTTTGTAGATAAGAAAAAATTTGACTTCACAAATTTAACAAGATATTTTAAAAAGAAAAAGGACGAATATTTAGTTATAGCAGATAGAGAACATGTTATAGATATAACCTAGGTGCAAGGAAATACTAGAGTCCCTTCAATAACACAAGAAGTGTTAAATGAAGAAATAACCAAAATTAACAATACATTAAAAAATAAACCAATTACATTTAGATTTGTAGAACTAGCAGCCATCGAAATAATAATAAAAGCATGTTTTAAAGAAGGAATAGATACTCCCTTAGAGTTAGAATTAGCTGATGACAGAATAAAAGAACCAGTAGAACAAGCTATTATAGCACAACTTAAAGGAAATCTTATTTATCAAAAAGTAAGGTTCATAATTAAACCAAATTATTCTATAAGTTTAACTGACCAAAATATAGACAAAGCACTAGTATTATATTGGGTGCTAAGTGGAATAAACATGACCAATGGATCAAAAGTTATGACAGTGCAATGTAAGAATGCTTATATTTTAACAGACCAACATCAAGTTTATACCAAAAATAAATTGAGACCAATTACTATAGACACCCCTTTTACAGATCTTATTTTACCTATAGAAAAGGGATTAAAATTATATTCAAAACCAAACTATGAAGATCTAGAAATAGTAAAGAAACGATTAAGTATTTCTCGATCCAAACGACATTTAACTGATAATCTACCTATTCAACTAAAATCATATGAACATTATATAATTATACAAATAGGAACAAAAAACCTAACAGCACAAATAGACATCAATATTGAAAATAATTATATTCCATTAGAAAAACTGTCTCTTAACATCAATGAGAATTTTAATAGATTAATTACTTTAACAACAAAGATTGCACTCCAAGATATAAACATTGAATACGTTATAACCCTAAATAACAAAATAATATTAGGAAAAAATTTCTTAGAAAAAGTTAAACCATGGAAAATAAACCAAGACTATTTTGAATTTACATATAATCAAACCCAATATAAAACTAAAACAATGAATGAATAACACTATACCCAGTTTAATTGAACTAGTAAAATTACAAAAACAGTTAGAAATAGCAAAAGAAGAAAAGGTTTATCTAAGTCAAAGGCTAAATTACATTATATTTGCAGGATGTCATCGCGATAGTATACGATTATATTCTGAAAAGGAACAAAAGAAAACTAGAGACATAGAAATATTAGAACAACGATTACATAAAAATACAAATTTGGGATAAAATCTTACTTATACCTAAGGTATATTGCTTTGAATTAATAGGAAAAGATATTATATTAGGAATAAATTTCTTAAACCAATATAAACCATTTAGTATAGCTTCTATAACAGTATTATTTAGGGTCTCGTTATCTGATTCATGGATTTCTGATATTTCATTATTATCTTTAATATTACTTATAAGTTGTTCTTCGATTTTATCAAATTTATTATTCTATGCTATTTTAAGATTTTGTATTTCTTCATTAAAATTGTTTTCTACTCTATAGACTTTGTCTAATATTTGTTTGGTATTAAGATGTATTATTTTAATGGATTCTTCCATTTTTCTCATTCTTTCATCATATTTCCTTTCTAGTTTTTCTAGTTTTTTATAGGAAAAATTGACAGAATTAATCCCAACTATGACCGGTCCGCTCAAAATAATCCCAACTTTGGGTTATTCTGGAATAATCCAAACTATTTGGGGTACCTTCCCAAAATAATCCAAACTTTTATTTTTCTTACCTTCAATGATCCCTTTTAGGTCTATTATATATAGGATAATTAAAAGTTTGGATTATTTTGAGAAAGTACTCCCAATAGTTTGGATTATTCTAGAATAATCCATAGTTGGGATTATTTTGAGCGGAACGGTGATAGTTTGGATTATTCTTGTCAATTTTTCCTTTTTTATAAATATCGTTAATTGTTTTGTTGTCCTGATAGCTACATTCTATGTTTGTCAGTTGTACTAAATTATGTTCTAGCGCTAATCTTCTTTCTCTGTCAAATTCATTTTCTAATATCATTTGTTTTCGAACTTTAATTAAATAAAATGTGCCTTCACTAATTTCTACAAATTGTCTATTTTGATTAGTCTTATGTATTTTAAATGGAACGTCTGGATATCTAATAATTTCTTCTTCAATGGTTTTTTCGTTTTTATTCATTATTCATTATTCTTCTTGTTTAAATACTCGTTCATATTCTACTTCGATTTTCTTTCGTAAAAGTAATTTGGGAAATAACTGTGAATATTCTTTAGTGATATTTTTTCCTAATATTTCGTAACCTTGTTCCTCTAATTCTATTGGTAACTTAGTATTACTTGACTCTGGTTTGTCTGATTTATTTTTACTTTCGTTCAGTAATTTTATAATTAATAAAATATTCGTATTAATTATCTTTAAACTAGTACCTAAGTGTTCGTCTTTTTCTAGTTCACTCATAAGCATAAGGCTGGTTTTCTATTTTTCTTATAATTATTATAATCTGCTAGAATTTTCTTAACCACATCTTCCTGTTCCTTAATTTGTATTTCTAGTAGTTCTAGTTGATCACCAAAAGGTTTTAACTCGTTTTTAATTTCGTCATAGTCAGAATTATCATTCAATGTTGCTCTTTCGAATATTTGTAGTTTATTGATGATAGTTATTTGCTTTTGATTACTTAATTCTAAACTTTTAATATCCGCTTGCATAAGTGATATAAAGTATTGCCAATTAGCTTTTCTCATTGCTCTGTTTACTTGTGATTTAGTACTCATACGTATAATGAATTTTGTAAATCTTTAAGTTCTTGTCTATCCGTTAAGTATTTATTTTTCCTATTTTTTTTATCAGTTAAATATTTTACTAAAGCATTTGTCATTTCATTATCTTTTCGGGTATAGGCTTCGAATAAATAATTCTCAAATTCATCTATTTTATCTTGTAAAATCCTGATTTGAAGTTTTAACATAAAATCTCTCATTTCTATATGTTCTTTAACATTTCTTATTTGTGTTTTCATACATAAAACAAACAGGTAACTAAGCAAATAAATAGTATAAAGAAATATTCTTTTTATGTATGAACTTTTGTTTCGACTCAATCCTTTTGCTCATAATAAACATTAATCGGTTAATAACAATTCTATTAGCTTTCATATAAGTACTGCTAATCCGCTTTGACAACCCTTAAGCACTTAAGCATAATTAAATAAATTCATGTTTGTCAACCTCACCACATAGGTTTTATGCATCACGCCCTACAACGCCTTCTTATTCTTAACGGCAAAACGGGCTCCTGCTACCAATTGTCTCTTGGTTTCTAAACATGAGTTTACTTAATCGGGGAAAGCATATTTAAGATAGCATACATCCTATATGAAATTATAGAATCATCTTAACAGATCTTAGTATTATTATATGCTAGGGGATTGAATTTAAATTCAGTTCATAGAGAAAAGGATTACCTTATCTGCTTCCATAATTACTTGTGAAATATCTTCTATTTGTATAACTCCGGTGAGACGGTGAATAGGAGGCTTATGAATAGTAAGCTCTGATACCAGTTTTGGGTGAAGCGTGTTCTGAGAGGTTTTAGAGAAAGGTTTAGAGAGAGAAGATGTGTAGAGGATGTTTGCTGATGATCCTCTAGCTTCATCAGCTGCTTTATTTATAAGCAAATATATTACAAGTGCCGTACGCTTTTACAATACTATTCATACTACTGTAGCTACAGTGAAAAGTGCTACAGTAAAAGTACTGTTCACTATTCACTTTACATATTTTACGCGTTTAGCCGCCTAACTTTTGTCGTGTAGTAACTAGTACAAAGTTTATCTATTACAAGATTATATGATAGTACAAAAGTATCTTATCTTGTTACAACTTCCTGTCCATCAGAGGATTCGGTTCTATCTTCATCATCCATATCTTCAATAGTAGGGACGGTATTTTGTTGAGTCTTGCATAGCTGGCAAATATGATTATTATTTTGCTGCATCCAGCTACAGTGTTTTTTCAGAGTATCTGGTGTCATAAAATTTCTCGGAATGTACCGAGTAACTGGCTCCTGATTAGGGTGGAGCAAACTCCATATCCATGACTTAATAACTTCTATGGAATCATATCCATATTCTTTGCTTTGAGTCATGATAAGTGTATTAGGCTCTTTATGATTTATCCATACTGGAGTTTGTATTATGCTGCATAATGCTTCATAAATTTTCTTTATTTTTGCAGCTCTTTTTTGTCGGAGGACTTCCGGTATATCATTGATATTTAGCTCATGTTGAGCTCTTATCTCTTCTGGGAGAAGGAAATGGGGGGTACATCCCATTTTGACTACTCGTATACATTGCTTTATTTCTTGATGTGTAACTTCGCCAGGGGCTGTATAACATCTCACAAAGATCATCTGAGACTTTGTGATATTTAAATAGTTTTTGGCTACTTTATATAACATGGGTATTGATGATAGTTCTTCTCCATTTAAGGTATAAACTGAATTTAGAAGACTATAGTCATAAGCTGCTTTAATCATATTTGTATTACAACCTGGGAAGGCAATTAACTCATTTATCTTTTTTAGAGGGTTTGTGACATAACCGCTCTCTATCTCTGATTGGCTATTTTTTGTGGTTACTTCTGGGTTTGTGTTTAGCTTATTGGCAATTATTAGGAAATTGGAAATATACGCTCGAACCTGGGGGTTCATGGTTTGTTTTGATCCAAGGGTTAATTTTTCTAAAAATGTGGTTGTATCTGGCACGAGGGTAGGAAATTCTATCTCGTTAAGAAGGGTTTTAGGTTTATCTTGGCACGAAAAATAATTTTGTAAAGACATATTTCTCCTGGTTGTAGGAGTATTAATTTTTCTTGTAATAGCTTGAGTTTTATAATTTTGGCTACTGCCAATATAGTTTTGGCTTCTGCCAATATAATTCTGGCTCTTGCCAATATAGTTTTGGCTACTGCCAATATCCATTTGCTCCTTTCCAGGATTACTGGAAACAGCTTTCTCTCTTTTTAGGAGAGTTAGCTCATCCATTAGCTCTTTGATTTGTAGCTCTTGTGCCCGATTCTTTAGAACTAGTTGTTGAACTAGCTCTGGAGAGGTAATCTGCATAACAATTTTCGTTAGTTTTTAGTAATTCAATACTAAACTCATATTGATTGATGTCGGCTATAATCCGGTTTATCTCCTTCCTTGTAATAGAATCCTGCAATTTTTGGGTTAGCCAACTTCTAACAGTTCTATTATCTGTTCTAATTATAAATTTGCTATAAACTATGTAACATTCAAATTTTTTGATTCCATATTTTACGGCTTTTAATTCTTTTTTATTTATATCCCAATTGATCTCGTTTGCCTTAAATGTCCCTGAATGATATCAGCACACATTTTCTTTTTATCATTTTTATATCTATATTTTAATACAGCTCCATAACCATTATTGGTTTCACTAGCATTTGTTTCCACTATCCATGTGAATTCTTTATCTTCATCGGGAAAACTTAATTTGGGTAATTTCTTTACTAAATCTTTGATTTTTTTCTAAAGTTTTTGTGTCAGTTTCTTCCCATCTAAAATCATAGTCTTTCTTTAGTTTCTTGGTTAAAGGTTCAGTGTATTGTGATAATTTAGGAATAAATTCTCTAACTTGATTTACTATTCCTAGGAATTTTTGTAATTCTTTCTTAGTATTAATTTCTTTTTGAAATTCTATGATTTTTTGAGCTATATGGTCTTGCATTTTTATTCCAGCTTTATTTTTTTCGAATCCTAAGAATTCTATTTGTGTTTTAAATAATTCCATTTTCTTTTTACTTAAAACTATACCACTAGTTTTAATTATTTCTATAAATTGTTCTATTAACTTATAGTGTTCTTCTTGGGTTTTTGAATAGATTAGTATATCATCAATGTAAATTACGCAATTTGATAATTGATTTAAATATTTATCCATAAATGCTTGGAATCTTCCAGGGGCATTTTTATATCCAAAATGTAATACATTACATTCATAAAATCCGCTAGGGACCTTGAATGCTGTTAATTGTTTAGAGTCTTCGGTTAATTTTAATTAGTGAAAACCACTTTTACAATCAAACTTTGAAAAATAATTGTAACCTTGTATTTGCCTCATTTTAAGTATCTTATTTGGTATAGGGTAATTATATGTAATTGTTTTTTCATTTAGAATTCGATAATCTATCACCATTCGGGTTTTTCCTCTTTTTTGTTCAGAATGATTATTAACTATAAATGCACTACTACTATGTTTTGAGTTACTTGGTCTAATTAATTGGCCAGCTAATAGTTTTGTTATATGCATTTTAAATTCTTTTTCATCTCTTTGGGTATTATTAAAAGGTTTTTGTGATATAATGCTGTTTGGGTCTTTTAATGTCATTTTTATTTCTGTTTTATGCTTATGCCAATTTTCTAATGGATTGTCACTACATAGTTCTTCTAATTGGTTTTTCAAAGGAGTAAGTTTATCTAAATGTAATATTCCTATTTCTATTATGTCAAAAGTGTTACTTTCTTTTTTAGTATGCATTTTTTGGACTATTTTTGCTTCTGTACCTATCGCACATTTTTCCCACTCTATTGGTAATCGTTCTTTATTAGTTACTACCTTG
Source organism: Beta lomatogona (assembly GCA_947646795.1). Classification (NCBI taxonomy): domain Eukaryota; kingdom Viridiplantae; phylum Streptophyta; class Magnoliopsida; order Caryophyllales; family Amaranthaceae; genus Beta; species Beta lomatogona. Next base: position 2,720,678 of record CANSNZ010000955.1, on the reverse strand, counting down.
GCTTTTAACTTATGTCGACAAGGGGTAAACAGGGTAAGAAATTCTTTATCTATACTAAATGGTTTATATTGGTTTAAGAAATTTGTTCCTAATATAATATCTTTTCCTATTAATTCAAAGCAATATACCCTAGGTATAAGTAAGATTTTATCCCAAATTTGTATTTTTACGTTTGTTTGGTAAAGTGTAATTTTACTGCTATTATTATTAAATCCATTTATTCGAAATGGTGTTCGTAGGGTTTTCCATTCTGGTAAACAATTTTCTTTCATTATTGTTGTTTGTGCTCCTGTATCTACCATTGGTGTATAATATCTACTTTTATATCCTTCAAAAATTTTTTTTATAAGTATATAGATTAAATTACTCATGGTGATTAAGAATTGCTAAATCATTTTTCATTTTATGTAATCGTTGTTCTAATATTTCTATGTCTCTAGTTTTCTTTTGTTCCTTTTTAGAATATAATCGTATACTATCGCGATGACATCCTGCAAATATAATGTAATTTAGCCTTTGACTTAGATAAACCTTTTCTTCTTTTGCTATTTCTAACTGTTTTTGTAATTTTACTAGTTCAATTAAACTAGGTATAGTGTTATTCATTCATTGTTTTAGTTTTATATTGGGTTTGATTATATGTAAATTCAAAATAGTCTTGGTTTATTTTCCATGGTTTAACTTTTTCTAAGAAATCTTTTCCTAATATTATTTTGTTATTTAGGGTTATAACGTATTCAATGTTTATATCTTGGAGTGCAATCTTTGTTGTTAAAGTAATTAATCTATTAAAATTCTCATTGATGTTAAGAGACATTTTTTCTAGTGGAATATAATTATTTTCAATATTGATGTCTATTTGTGCTGTTAGGTTTTTTATTCCTATTTGTATAATTATATAATGTTCATATGATTTTAGTTGAATAGGTAGATTATCAGTTAAATGTTGTTTGGATCGAGAAATACTTAATCGTTTCTTTACTATTTCTAGATCTTCATAGTTTGGTTTTGAATATAATTTTAATCCCTTTTCTATAGGTAAAATAAGATCTGTAAAAGGGGTGTCTATAGTAATTGGTCTCAATTTATTTTTGGCATAAACTTGATGTTGGTCTGTTAAAATATAAGCATTCTTACATTGCATTGTCATAACTTTTGATCCATTGGTCATGTTTATTCCACTTAGCATCCAATATAATACTGGTGCTTTGTCTATATTTTGGTCAGTTAAACTTATAGAATAATTTGGTTTAATTATGAACCTTACTTTTTGATAAATAAGACTTCCTTTAAGTTGTGCTATAATAGCTTGTTCTGCTTGGTTCATTTATTCTGTCATCAGCTAATTCTAACTCTAAGGGAGTATCTATTCCTTCTTTAAAACATGCTTTTATTATTATTTCGATGGCTGCTAGTTCTACAAATCTAAATGTAATTGGTTTATTTTTTAATGTATTGTTAATTTTGGTTATTTCTTCATTTAACACTTCTTGTGTTATTAAAGGGACTCTAGTATTTCCTTGTACCCGGGTTATATCTATAACATGTTCTCTATCTGCTATAACTAAATATTCTTCCTTTTTCTTTTTAAAATATCTTGTTAAATTTGTGAAGTCAAATTTTTTCTTATCTACTATTTTATCAGGTGACAAAGTAAATCCTTCATATTTTAATGAATTATATTTTTGCAAATCAAAAATAGCTCTTTGATTTATATGTTGTTAGTAATATCTTCATCATAATCAACTTGTTGTAGTTCTTTATTCATCACTATCAGTTTCAATATTATCTTTTTCTTCATTACTTTCTTCATGACTTTCTATTCCATTGATTTCATCATTATCTGTTTCATATTCTAGCACATATATTTCTTCATCTGGTGGTATATTGGTTTTACCTAATTCATATTCTACTATATGGAGTTCAATGAAATTTACATTTTTAATATTTTTAGTATTATTTCTATTTGTCTTTGTTTTGCATTCTCTTGCTATATGACCTATCTGTCCACAATTGTAACATTTACATCTTTTGGGGTTTTTTGCATATTTATAAATTTTTCTTTTAATAAAGTAATTTTTATTTGATCTTTTCTTATTTTTATATTTTCCATATGGTTTGAATCTTTTATATCGTCTTTGCATGAATTTAGGTCTTTTTGTTTTATATCTTTTGTTTAACTTGTGACATCAAAATTTAGGTATTTCATATCTTTTACAACAGTCATTAAATTTAGCTTGTTTTCTAAAATCCTTTTGGTTATTAACTTCCATACAATAATTTTTATACCATGCTTGTAAATATGCTATTTGTTCTCCTAATGTTCCTGTTTTAGGTTCTGTGTAATAAGCTTGTTGTACCATAGTATTTATAGGTGCTGGTAATTTTTCAAAATATAATTTTCGAAATACAGCTAATTGTTCAGGGGTTTTGGTTCCTAATTCATAATAATTCATTTGGAATGCACAAGTATATTTATTTAAATCTTCTGGACACATAGAACATATTTGTATATTATATAATTCGGACTTGCAATACTCCTTTTTGGCTATAGCATATTTTAAATCTGTATTTGGATTACCTAATTCTCTTCGAATTATCTTCTCATATTTTTTCAACATTTGTATTGGATCTGTCATTTCAATTCCTTCTATCTTAGTGCTTCTTAGTTCTGTTAATTCTAGTATGCCTATATTAGTTAAATAGCTTTTAGCTATTCCTGTTATAGTAGCTTCAATATAATTAGCCGCCGTACTAACGTGTATTTTAGCTTCGATTAATTTAGCAGTTATCCTAGATACCTAATTTTGTATGTCTATTTCAGCGTTTATGGAACAATCTAAATTTAAAGTTTCTCCGGCTTGATTATCTCTTGTTATGTAGTCGTTTTCTATTTTACTTCGATATTTCCATATATAGTCGTTATTTTTATACTTATAATCATAATATTTTTTCCTTTTAAAGGTAGGTTTATAACTTCTATCAGTTTCCATATAATCATAATCTCCTTCTCTGTAGATTTTCGTAAGTACGTTAACTTCTTCATCTTTATCTGAGTTAAAGTCTGCTTCTAAATAATTTGAATATCTAAATTCTTGACTGTATTGTTCAGAACAAGTTTCATCACTGTCTTGTAATACATTTATATTGTTTACTTCAAGTCATTCAATTTCCGTAGTTAAGGCTTCTATAACAGTATTATTTAGGGTCTCGTTATCTGATTCATGGATTTCTGATATTTCATTATTATCTTTAATATTACTTATAAGTTGTTCTTCGATTTTATCAAATTTATTATTATATGCTATTTTAAGATTTTGTATTTCTTCATTAAAATTGCTTTCTACTCTATAGACTTTGTCCAATATTTGTTTGGTATTAAGATGTATTATTTTAATGGATTCTTCCAATTTTCTCATTCTCTCATCATATTTCCTTTCTAGTTTTTTATAAATATCGTTAATTGTTTTGTTGTCCCGAAAGCTACATTCTATGTTTGTCAGTTGTACTAAATTATGTTCTAGCGCTAATCTTCTTTCTCTGTCAAATTCATTTTCTAATATCATTTGTTTTCGATCTTTAATTAAATAAAATGTGCCTTCACTAATTTCTGCAAATTGTCTATTTTGATTAGTCTTATGTATTTTAAATGGACCGTCTGGATATCTAATAATTTCTTCTTCAATGGTTTTTTCGTTTTTATTCATTATTCATTACTCTTCTTGTTTAAATACTCGTTCATATTCTACTTCGATTTTCTTTCGTAAAAGTAATTCGGGGAAATAACTGTGAATATTCTTTAGTGATCTTTTTTCCTAATATTTCGTAACCTTGTTCCTCTAATTCTATTGGTAAGTTAGTATTACTTGACTCTGGTTTGTCCGATTTATTTTTACTTTCGTTCAGTAATTTTATAATTAATAAAATATTCATATTAATTATCTTTAAACTAGTACCTAAGTGTTCGTCTTTTTCTAGTTCACTCATAAGCATAAGGCTGGTTTTCTATTTTTCTTATAATTATTATAATCTGCTAGAATTTTCTTAACCACATCTTCCTTGTTCCTTAATTTGTATTTCTAGTAGTTCTAGTTGATCATCAAAAGGTTTTAACTCGTTTTCAATTTCGTCATAGTCTGAATTATCATTCAATGTTGCTCTTTCTAATATTTGTAGTTTATTGATGATAGCTATTTGCTTTTGATTACTTAATTCTAAACTTTTAATATCCGCTTGCATAAGTGATATAAAGTATTGCCAATTAGCTTTTCTCATTGCTCTGTTTACTTGTGATTTAGTACTCATACGTATAATGAATTTTGTAAATCTTTAAGTTCTTGTTTATCCGTTAAGTATTTATTTTTCCTATTTTTTAAATCAGTTAAATATTTTACTAAAGCATTCGTCATTTCATTATATTTTCGGGTATAGGCTTCGAATAAATAATTTTCAAATTTATCTATTTTATCTTGTAAAATCCTGATTTGAAGTTTTAACATAAAATCTCTCACTTCTATATGTTCTTTAACATTTCTTATTTGTGTTTTCATACTTAAAACAAACAGGTAACTAAGCAAATAAATAGTATAAAGACATATTCTTTTTATGTATGAACTTTTGTTTCGACTCAATCCTTTTGCTCATAATAAACATTAATCGGTTAATAACAATTCTATTAGCTTTCATATAAGTACTTGCTAATCCGCTTTGACAACCCTTAAGCACTTAAGCATAATTAAATAAATTCATGTTTGTCAACCTCACCACATAGGTTTTATGCATCACGCCCTACAACGCCTTCTTATTCTTAACGGCAAAACGGGCTCCTGCTACCAATTGTCTCTTGGTTTCTAAACATGAGTTTACTTAATCGGGGAAAGCATATTTAAGATAGCATACATCCTATATGAAATTATAGAATCATCTTAACAGATCTTAGTATTATTATATGCTAGGGGATTGAATTTAAATTCAGATCATAGAGAAAAGGATTACCTTATCTGCTTCCATAATTACTTGTGAAATATCTTCTATTTGTATAACTCCGGTGAGACGGTGAATAGGAGGCTTATGAATAGTAAGCTCGATACCGATTTTTGGGTGAAGCGTGTTCCGAGAGGTTTTAGAGAAAGGTTTAGAGAGAGAAGATGTGTAGAGGATGTTTGCTGATGATCCTCTAGCTTCATCAGCTGCTTTATTTATAGGCAAATATATTACAAGTGTCGTACGCATTACAATACTATTCATAATACTATTCATACTACTGTAGCTACAGTGAAAAGTGCTACAATAAAAGTACTGTTCACTATTCACTTTACATATTTTACGCGTTTAGCCGCCTAACTTTTGTCGTGTAGTAACTAGTACAAAGTTTATCTATTACAAGATTATATGATAGTACAAAAGTATCTTATCTTGTTACAACTTCCTGTCCATTAGAGGATTCAAATAATACTGTTATAGAAGCCTTAACTACGGAAATTGAATGACTTGAAGTAAACAATATAAATGTATTACAAGACAGTGATGAAACTTGTTCTGAACAATCCAGTCAAGAATTTAGATATTCAAATTATTTAGAAGCAGACTTTAACTCAGATAAAGATGAAGAAGTTAACGTACTTACGAAAATCTACAGAGAAGGAGATTATGATTATATGGAAACTGATAGAAGTTTATAAACCTACCTTTAAAAGGAAAAAATATTATGTTTATAAGTATAAAAATAATGACTATATATGGAAATATCGAAGTAAAATAGAAAACGACTACATAACAAGAGATAATCAAGCCGGAGAAACTTTAAATTTAGATTGTTCCATAAACGCTGAAATAAACATACAAAATTGGGTATCTAGGATAACTGCTAAATTAATCGAAGCTAAAATACACGTTAGTACGGCGGCTAATTATATTGAAGCTACTATAACAGGAATAGCTAAAAGCTATTTAACTAATATAGGCATACTAGAATTAACAGAACTAAGAAGCACTAAGATAGAATGAATTGAAATGACAGATCCAATACAAATGTTGAAAAAATATGGGAAGATAATTCGAAGAGAATTTGGTAATCCAAATACAGATTTAAAATATGCTATAGCCAAAAAGGAGTATTGCAAGTCCCAATTATATAATATGCAAATATGTTCTATGTGTCCAGAAGATTTAAATAAATATACTTGTGCATTCCAAATGAATTATTATGAATTAGGAACCGAAACCCCTGAACAATTAGCTGTATTTCGAAAATTATATTTTGAAAAATTACCAGCACCTATAAATACTATGGTACAACAAGCTTATTACACAGAACCTAAAACAGGAACTTTAGGAGAACAAATAGCATATTTACAAGCATGGTATAAAAATTATTGTATGGAAGTTAATAACCAAAAGGATTTTAGAAAACAAGCTAAATTTAATGACTGTTGTAAAAGATATGAAATACCTAAATTTGGATGTCACAAGTTAAACAAAAGATATAAAACAAAAAGACCTAAATTCATGCAAAGACGATATAAAAGATTCAAACCATATGGAAAATATAAAAATAAGAAAAGATCAAATAAAAATTACTTTATTAAAAGAAAAATTTATAAATATGCAAAAAACCCCAAAAGATGTAAATGTTACAATTGTGGACAGATAGGTCATATAGCAAGAGAATGCAAAACAAAGACAAATAGAAATAATACTAAAAATATTAAAAATGTAAATTTCATTGAACTCCATATAGCAGAATATGAATTAGGTAAAACCAATATACCACCAGATGAAGAAATATATGTGCTATAATATGAAACAGATAATGATGAAATCAATGGAATAGAAAGTCATGAAGAAAGTAATGAAGAAATAGATAATATTGAAACTGATAGTGATGAATAAAGAACTACAACAAGTTGATTATGATGAAGATCTTACGGAATAACATAGAAATCAAAGAGCTATTTTTTATTTGCAAAAATATAATTCATTAAAATATGAAGGATTTACTTTGTCACCTGATAAAATAGTAGATAAGAAAAAAATTGACTTCACAAATTTAACAAGATATTTTAAAAAGAAAAAGGAAGAATATTTAGTTATAGCAGATAGAGAACATGTTATAGATATAACCCAGGTACAAGGAAATACTAGAGTCCCTTCAATAACACAAGAAGTGTTAAATGAAGAAATAACCAAAATTAACATTACATTAAAAAATAAACCAATTACATTTAGATTTGTAGAACTAGCAGCCATCGAAATAATAATAAAAGCATGTTTTAAAGAAGGAATAGATACTCCCTTAGAGTTAGAATTAGCTGATGACAGAATAAAAGAACCAGTAGAAGATGACAGAATAAAAGAACCAGTAGAACAAGCTATTATAGCACAACTTAAAGGAAATCTTATTTATCAAAAAGTAAGGTTCATAATTAAACCAAATTATTCTATAAGTTTAACTGACCAAAATATAGACAAAGCACTAGTATTATATTGGATGTTAAGTGGAATAAACATGACCAATGGATCAAAAGTTATGACAAGTGCATTGTAAGAATGCTTATATTTTAACAGACCAACATCAAGTTTATACCAAAAATAAATTGAGACCAATTACTATAGACACCCCTTTTAGATATCTTATTTTACCTATAGAAAAGGGATTAAAATTATATTCAAAACCAAACTATGAAGATCTAGAAATAGTAAAGAAACGATTAAGTATTTCTCGATCCAAACGACATTTAACTGATAATCTACCTATTCAACTAAAATCATATGAACATTATATAATTATACAAATAGGAACAAAAAACCTAACAGCACAAATAGACATCAATATTGAAAATAATTATATTCCATTAGAAAAACTGTCTCTTAACATCAATGAGAATTTTAATAGATTAATTACTTTAACAACAAAGATTGCACTCCAAGATATAAACATTGAATACGTTATAACCCTAAATAACAAAATAATATTAGGAAAAGATTTCTTAGAAAAAGTTAAACCATGGAAAATAAACCAAGACTATTTTGAATTTACATATAATCAAACCCAATATAAAACTAAAACAATGAATGAATAACACTATACCCAGTTTAATTGAACTAGTAAAATTACAAAAACAGTTAGAAATAGCAAAAGAAGAAAAGGTTTATCTAAGTCAAAGGCTAAATTACATTATATTTGCAGGATGTCATCGCGATAGTGTACGATTATATTCTAAAAAGGAACAAAAGAAAACTAGAGACATAGAAATATTAGAACAACGATTACATAAAATGAAAAATGATTTAGCAATTCTTAATCACCATGAGTAATTTAATCTATATACTTATAAAAATAATTTTTGAAGGATATAAAAGTAGATATTATACACCAATGGTAGATACAGGAGCACAAACAACAATATTGAAAGAAAATTGTTTACCAGAATGGAAAACCCTACGAACACCATTTCGAATCAATGGATTTAATAATAATAGCAGTAAAATTACACTTTACCAAACAAAAGTAAAAATACAAATTTGGGATAAAATCTTACTTATACCTAAGGTATATTGCTTTGAATTAATAGGAAAAGATATTATATTAGGAACAAATTTCTTAAACCAATATAAACCATTTAGTATAGATAAAGAATTTCTTACCCTGTTTACCCCTTGTCGACATAAGTTAAAAGCCAAGGTAGTAACTAATAAAGAACGATTACCAATAGAGTGGGAAAAATGTGCGATAGGTACAGAAGCAAAAATAGTCCAAAAAATGCATACTAAAAAAGAAAGTAACACTTTTGACATAATAGAAATAGGAATATTACATTTAGATAAACTTACTCCTTTGAGAAACCAATTAGAAGAACTATGTAGTGACAATCCATTAGAAAATTGGCATAAGCATAAAACAGAAATAAAAATGACATTAAAAGACCCAAACAAGCATTATATCACAAAAACCTTTTAATAATACCCAAAGAGATGAAAAAGAATTTAAAATGCATATAACAGAACTATTAGCTGGCCAATTAATTAGACCAAGTAACTCAAAACATAGTAGTAGTGCAATTATAGTTAATAATCATTCTGAACAAAAAAGAGGAAAAACCCGAATCGAATTCTAAATGAAAAAACAATTACATATAATTACCCTATACCAAATAAGATACTTAAAATGAGGCAAATACAAGGTTACAATTATTTTTCAAAGTTTGATTGTAAAAGTGGTTTTCACCAATTAAAATTAACCGAAGACTCTAAACAATTAACAGCATTCAAGGTCCCTAGCGGATTTTATGAATGGAAAGTATTACCTTTTGGATATAAAAATGCCCCTGGAAGATTCCAAGCATTTATGGATAAATATTTAAATCAATTATCAAATTGCGTAGTTTACATTGATGATATACTAATCTATTCAAAAACCCAAGAAGAACACTATAAGTTAATAGAACAATTTATAGAAATAATTAAAACTAGTGGTATAGTTTTAAGTAAAAAGAAAATGGAATTATTTAAAACACAAATAGAATTCTTAGGATTCAAAATAGATAAAGCTGGAATAAAAATGCAAGACCATATAGCTCACAAAATCATAGAATTTCAAAAAGAAATTAATACTAAGAAAGAATTACAAAAATTCCTAGGAATAGTAAATCAAGTTAGAGAATTTATTCCTAAATTATCACAATACACTGAACCTTTAACCAATAAACTAAAGAAAGACTATACTGACACAAAAACTTTAGAAAAAATCAAAGATTTAGTAAAGAAATTACCCAAATTAAGTTTTCCCGATGAAGATAAAGAATTCACATGGATAGTGGAAACAGATGCTAGTGAAACCAATAATGGTTATGGAGCTGTATTAAAATATAGATATAAAAATTATAAAAAGGAAAATGTGTGCAGATATCATTCAGGGACATTTAAGGCAAACGAGATCAATTGGGATATAAATAAAAAAGAATTAAAAGCCGTAAAATATGGAATCAAAAAATTTGAATGTTACATAGTTTATAGCAAATTTATAATTAGAACAGATAATAGAACTGTTAGAAGCTGGCTAACCCAAAAATTGCAGGATTCTACTACAAGGAAGGAGATAAACCGGATTATAGCCGACATCAATCAATATGAGTTTAGTATTTAATTACTAAAAACTAACGAAAATTGTTATGCAGATTACCTCTCCAGAGCTAGTTCAACAACTAGTTCTAAGGAATCGGGCACAAGAGCTACAAATCAAAGAGCTAATGGATGAGCTAACTCTCCTAAAAAGAGAGAAAGCAGTTTCCAGTAATCCTGGAAAGGAGAAAATGGATATTGGCAGTAGCCAAAACTATATTGGCGGAAGCCAGAATTATATTGGCAGAAGCCAAAACTATATTGGCAGTAGCCAAAATTATAAAACTCAAGCTATTACAAGAAAAATTAATACTCCTACAACCAGGAGAAATATGTCTTTACAAAATTATTTTTCATGCCAAGATAAACCTAAAACCCTTCTTAACGAGATAGAATTTCCTACCCTCGTGCCAGATACAACCTCATTTTTAGAAAAATTAACCATTGGATCAAAACAAACCATGAACCCCCAGGTTCGAGCGTATATTTCTAATTTCCTAATAATTGCCAATAAGCTAAGCACAAACCCAGAAGTAACCACAAAAAATAGCCAATCAGAGATAGAGAGCGGTTATGTCACAAACCCTCTAAAAAAGATAAATGAGTTAATTGCCTTCCCAGGTTGTAATACAAATATGATTAAAGCAGCTTATGACTATGGTCTTCTAAATTCAGTTTATACCTTAAATGGAGAAGAACTATCATCAATACCCAAGTTATATAAAGTAGCCAAAAACTATTTAAATATCACAAAGGCTCAGATGATCTTTGTGAGAAGTTATACAGCCCATGGCGAAGTTACACATCAAGAAATAAAGCAATGTATACGAGTAGTCAAAATGGGATGTACCCCCCATTTCCTTCTCCCAGAAGAGATAAGAGCTCAACCTGAGCTAAATATCAATGATATACCGGAAGTCCTCCGAGAAAAAAGAGCTGTAAAAATAAAGACAATTTATGAAGCATTATGCAGCATAATACAAACTCCAGTATGGATAAATCATAAAGAGCCTAATACACTTATCATGACTCAAAGCAAAGAATATGAATATGATTCCATAGATGTTATTAAGTCATGGATATGGAGTTTGCTCCACCCTAATCAGGAGCCAGTTACTCGGTACATTCCGAGAAATTTTATGACACCAGATACTTTGAAAAAACATTGTAGCTGGATGCAGCAAAATAATAATCATATTTGCCAGCTATGCAAGACTCAACAAAATACCGTCCCTACTATTGAAGATATGGATGATGAAGATAGAACCGAATCCTCTGATGGACAGGAAGTTGTAACAAGATAAGATACTTTTGTACTATCATATAATCTTGTAATAGATAAACTTTGTACTAGTTACTACACGACAAAAGTTAGGCGGCTAAACGCGTAAAATATGTAAAGTGAATAGTGAACAGTACTTTTACTGTAGCACTTTTCACTGTAGCTACAGTAGTATGAATAGTATTGTAAAAGCGTACGACACTTGTAATATATTTGCCTATAAATAAAGCAGCTGATGAAGCTAGAGGATCATCAACAAACATCCTCTACACATCTTCTCTCTCTAAAACTTTCTCTAAAACCTCTCAGAACACGCTTCAGTAATTTTATAATTAATAAAATATTCGTATTAATTATCTTTAAACTAGTACCTAAGTGTTCGTCTTTTTCTAGTTCACTCATAAGCATAAGGCTGGTTTTCTATTTTTCTTATAATTATTATAATCTGCTAGAATTTTCTTAACCACATCTTCCTCGTTCCTTAATTTGTATTTCTAGTAGTTCTAGTTGATCATCAAAAGGTTTTAACTCGTTTTCAATTTCGTCATAGTCGAATTATCATTCAATGTTGCTCTTTCTAATATTTGTAGTTTATTGATGAGTTTTGGGTGAAGCGTGTTCCGAGAGGTTTTAGAGAAAGGTTTAGAGAGAGAAGATGTGTAGAGGATGTTTGCCGATGATCCTCTAGCTTCATCACCGCTTTATTTATAGGCAAATATATTACAAGTGCCGTACGCTTTTACAATACTATTCATAATACTATTCATACTATCGTAGCTACAAGTGAAAAGTGCTACAGTAAAAGTACTGTTCACTATTCACTTTACATATTTTACGCGTTTAGCCGCCTAACTTTTGTCGTGTAGTAACTAGTACAAAGTTTATCTATTACAAGATTATATGATAGTACAAAAGTATCTTATCTTGTTACAACTTCCCGTCCATCGAGGATTCGGTTCTAACTTCATCATCCATATCTTCAATAGTAGGGACGGTATTTTGTTGAGTCTTGCATAGCCGGGCAAATATGATTATTATTTTGCCGCATCCAGCTACAGTGTTTTTTCGTAGTATCCCGGTGTCATAAAATTTCTCGGAATGTACCGAGTAACTGGCTCCTGATTAGGGTGGAGCAAACTCCATATCCATGACTTAATAACTTCTATGGAATCATATCCATATTCTTTGCTTTGAGTCATGATAAGTGTATTAGGCTCTTTATGATTTATCCATACTGGAGTTTGTATTATGCTGCATAATGCTTCATAAATTTTCTTTATTTTTGCAGCTCTTTTTTCTCGGAGGACTTCCGGTATATCATAGATATTTAGCTCAGGTTGAGCTCTTATCTCTTCTGGGAGAAGGAAATGGGGGGTACATCCCATTTTGACTACTCGTATACATTGCTTCATTTCTTGATGTGTAACTTCGCAAGGGGCTGTATAACATCTCACAAAGATCATCTGAGCCTTTGTGATATTTAAATAGTTTTTGGCTACTTTATATAACTTGGGTATTGATGATAGTTCTTCTCCATTTAAGGTATAAACTGAATTTAGAAGACAATAGTCATAAGCTGCTTCAATCATATTTGTATTACAACCTGGGAAGGCAATTAACTCATTTATCTTTTTTAGAGGGTTTGTGACATAACCGCTCTCTATCTCTGATTGGCTATTTTTTGTGGTTACTTCTGGGTTTGTGTTTAGCTTATTGGCAATTATTAGGAAATTGGAAATATACGCTCGATCCTGGGGGTTCATGGTTTGTTTTGATCCAAGGGTTAATTTTTCTAAAAAAGAGGTTGTATCTGGCACGAGGGTAGGAAATTCTTTCTCGTTAAGAAGGGTTTTAGGTTTATCTTGGCATGAAAAATAATTTTGTAAAGACATATTTCTCCTGGTTGTAGGAGTATTAATTTTTCTTGTAATAGCTTGAGTTTTATAATTTTGGCTACTGCCAATATAGTTTTGGCTACTGCCAATATCCATTTGCTCCTTTCCAGGATTACTGGAAACTGCTTTCTCTCTTTTCAGGAGAGTTAGCTCATCCATTAGCTCTTTGATTTGTAGCTCTTGTGCTCGATTCTTTAGAACTAGTTGTTGAACTAGCTCTGGAGAGGTAATCTGCATAATAATTTTCGTTAGTTTTTAGTAATTCAATACTAAACTCACATTGATTGATGTCGGCTATAATCCGGTTTATCTCCTTCCTTGTAATAGAATCCTGCAATTTTTGGGTTAGCCAGCTTCTAACAGTTCTATTATCTGTTCTAATTATAAATTTGCTATAAACTATGTAACATTCAAATTTTTTGATTCCATATTTTACGGCTTTTAATTCTTTTTTATTTATATCCCAATTGATCTCGTTTGCCTTAAATGTCCCTGAATGATATCTGCACACATTTTCCTTTTTATCATTTTTATATCTATATTTTAATACAGCTCCATAACCATTATTGGTTTCACTAGCATCTGTTTCCACTATCCGTGTGAATTCTTTATCTTCATCGGGAAAACTTAATTTGGGTAATTTCTTTACTAAATCTTTGATTTTTTCTAAAGTTTTTGTGTCAGTTTCTTCCCATCTAAAATCATAGTCTTTCTTTAGTTTCTTGGTAAAAGATTCAGTGTATTGTGATAATTTAGGAATAAATTCTCTTACTTGATTAACTATTCCTAGGAATTTTTGTAATTCTTTCTTAGTATTAATTTCTTTTTGAAATTCTATGATTTTTGGAGCTATATGGTCTTGCATTTTTATTCTAGCTTTATCTATTTCGAATCCTAAGAATTCTATTTGTGTTTTAAATAATTCCATTTTCTTTTTACTTAAAACTATACCACTAGTTTTAATTATTTCTATAAATTGTTCTAGTAACTTATAGTGTTCTTCTTGGGTTTTTGAATAGATTAGTATATCATCAATGTAAACTACGCAATTTGATAATTGATTTAAATATTTATCCATAAATGCTTGGAATCTTCCAGGGGCATTTTTATATCCAAAAGGTAATACATTCCATTCATAAAATCCGCTAGGGACCTTGAATGCTATTAATTGTTTAGAGTCTTCGGTTAATTTTAATTGGTGAAAACCACTTTTACAATCAAACTTTGAAAAATAATTGTAACCTTGTATTTGCCTCATTTTAAGTATCTTATTTGGTATAGGGTAATTATATGTAATTTTTTTTCATTTAGAATTCGATAATCTATCACCATTCGGGTTTTTCCTCTTTTTTGTTCAGAATGATTATTAACTACAAATGCACTACTACTATGTTTTGAGTTACTTGGTCTAATTAATTGGCCAGCTAATAGTTCTGTTATATGCATTTTAAATTCTTTTTCATCTCTTTGGGTATTATTAAAAGGTTTTTGTGATATAATGCTGTTTGGGTCTTTTAATGTCATTTTTATTTCTGTTTTATGCTTATGCCAATTTTCTAATGGATTGTCACTACATAGTTCTTCTAATTGGTTTTTCAAAGGAGTAAGTTTATCTAAATGTAATATTCCTATTTATATTATGTCAAAAGTGTTACTTTCTTTTTTAGTATGCATTTTTTGGACTATTTTTGCTTCTGTACCTATCGCACATTTTTCCCACTCTATTGGTAATCGTTCTTTATTAGTTACTACCTTGGCTTTTAACTTATGTCTACAAGGGGTAAACAGGGTAAGAAATTCTTTATCTATACAAAATGGTTTATATTGGTTTAAGAAATTTGTTCCTAATATAATATATTTTCCTATTAATTCAAAGCAATATACCTTAGGTATAAGTAAGATTTTATCCCAAATTTGTATTTTTACGTTTGTTTGGTAAAGTGTAATTTTACTGCTATTATTATTAAATCCATTTATTCGAAATGGTGTTCGTAGGGTTTTCCATTCCGGTAAACAATTTTCTTTCATTATTGTTGTTTGTGCTCCTGTATCTACCATTGGTGTATAATATCTACTTTTATATCCTTCAAAAATTATTTTTATAAGTATATAGATTAAATTACTCATGGTGATTAAGAATTGCTAAATCATTTTTCATTTTATGTAATCGTTATTCTAATATCTCTATGTCTCTAGTTTTCTTTTGTTCCTTTTTAGAATATAATCGTATACTATCGCGATGACATCCTGCAAATATAATGTAATTTAGCCTTTGACTTAGATAAACCTTTTCTTCTTTTGCTATTTCTAACTGTTTTTGTAATTTTACTAGTTCAATTAAACTGGGTATAGTGTTATTCATTCATTGTTTTAGTTTTATATTGGGTTTGATTATATGTAAATTCAAAATAGTCTTGGTTTATTTTCCATGGTTTAACTTTTTCTAAGAAATCTTTTCCTAATATTATTTTGTTATTTAGGTTTATAACGTATTCAATGTTTATATCTTGGAGTGCAATCTTTGTTGTTAAAGTAATTAATCTATTAAAATTCTCATTGATGTTAAGAGACAGTTTTTTCTAATGGAATATAATTATTTTCAATATTGATGTCTGTTTGTGCTGTTAGGTTTTTTGTTCCTATTTGTATAATTATATAATGTTCATATGATTTTAGTTGAATAGGTAGATTATCAGTTAAATGTCGTTTGGATCGAGAAATACTTAATCGTTTCTTTACTATTTCTAGATCTTCATAGTTTGATTTTGAATATAATTTTAATCCCTTTTCTATAGGTAAAATAAGATATGTAAAAGGGGTGTCTATAGTAATTGGTCTCAATTTATTTTTGGTATAAACTTGATGTTGGTCTGTTAAAATATAAGCATTCTTACATTGCACTGTCATAACTTTTGATCAATTGGTCATGTTTATTCCACTTAGCATCCAATATATTACTAGTGCTTTGTCTATATTTTGGTCAGTTAAACTTATAGAATAATTTGGTTTAATTATGAACCTTACTTTTTGATAAATAAGATTTCCTTTAAGTTGTGCTATAATAGCTTGTTCTACTGGTTCTTTTATTCTGTCATCAGCTAATTCTAACTCTAAGGGAGTATCTATTCCTTCTTTAAAACATGCTTTTATTATTATTTCGATGGCTGCTAGTTCTACAAATCTAAATGTAATTGGTTTATTATTTAATGTATTGTTAATTTTGGTTATTTCTTCATTTAACACTTCTTGTGTTATTAAAGGGACTCTAGTATTTCCTTGTACCTGGGTTATATCTATAACATGTTCTCTATCTGCTATAACTAAATATTCTTCCTTTTTCTTTTTAAAATATCTTGTTAAATTTGTGAAGTCAAATTTTTTCTTATCTACTATTTTATCAGGTGACAAAGTAAATCCTTCATATTTTAATGAATTATATTTTTGCAAATCAAAAATAGCTCTTTGCTTTCTATGTTGTTCCGTAATATCTTCATCATAATCAACTTGTTGTAGTTCTTTATTCATCACTATCAGTTTCAATATTATCTTTTTCTTCATTACTTTCTTCATGACTTTCTATTCCATTGATTTCATCATTATCTGTTTCATATTCTAGCACATATATTTCTTCATCTGGTGGTATATTGGTTTTACCTAATTCATATTCTGCTATATGGAGTTCAATGAAATTTACATTTTTAATACTTTTAGTATTATTTCTATTTGTCTTTGTTTTGCATTCTCTTGCTATATGACCTATCTGTCCACAATTGTAACATTTACATCTTTTGGGGTTTTTTGCATATTTATAAATTTTTCTTTTAATAAAGTAATTTTTATTTGATCTTTTCTTATTTTTATATTTTCCATATGGTTTGAATCTTTTATATCGTCTTTGCATGAATTTAGGTCTTTTTGTTTTATATCTTTTGTTTAACTTGTGACATCCAAATTTAGGTTGTTTTCTAAATTCCTTTTGGTTATTAACTTCCATACAATAATTTTTATACCATGCTTGTAAATATGCTATTTGTTCTCCTAAAGTTCCTGTTTTAGGTTCTGTGTAATAAGCTTGTTGTACCATAGTATTTATAGATGCTGGTAATTTTTCAAAATAGAATTTTCGAAATACAGCTAATTTATTTAAATCTTCTGGATTAAAATTATATTCAAAACCAAACTATGAAGATCTAGAAATAGTAAAGAAACGATTAAGTATTTCTCGATCCAAACGACATTTAACTGATAATCTACCTATTCAACAAAAATCATATGAACATTATATAATTATACAAATAGGAACAAAAAACCAAACAGCACAAATAGACATCAATATTGAAAATAATTATATTCCATTAGAAAAACTGTCTCTTAACATCAATGACAATTTTAATAGATTAATTGTAACCTTGTATTTGCCTCATTTTAAGTATCTTATTTGGTATAGGGTAATTATATGTAATTGTTTTTTCATTTAGAATTCGATAATCTATCACCATTAAATAAACCTATGCTTTCCAATGATTTTGAATCTCTAGAAAATCGTGAAAAACGATTTTGGTTTTTCTCTAACTTTGATTAACCTGCTACAGAGTTTATTAGAGAAAAATACTATTCCAAATTAATTGAGTTATTTGCTAATATTCCATTTTTTACATGGCTTCCAATTTACCTACGTAATTTAAAAATTCCCTATCCATTTTCTGATTTATGTGTTAAGTCAAATATTGCTCAAAAATGGACTCTAAAAAATGGTGAACTAGTTTCATCTATTCATCCTCCATTAACAGGTTTACAAGTTCCTACTGAGGAAGGTAAACTTGTGAAGCTGCTCCATATAAAGTAGGAAGGGAATATGATGATAAATCAATTCCTACTTTAGGGGACATTAAAAAGGTTTATGAACAAAATAACTTTTCCAATACTATTTTACATACTATTTCCAAACAAGTTCAACAAATTTCTACTCAAATTGATACTTTATCCCTCGAAAACCCTGACCCTAATTACTCCAAAGATTTTGATGATTTATCTAGAAAGTTCAACGGAATTTCACTTCGTGAGCAACCATCATCCAGTTTTCCAAATGAAATTTCCAAACCTATTATTCATGTTCCAACTCATTTTCCAAAAGGTTTTGGACCAAGTAGCAAAACCCTTCTCAAACGAATTTCTGAAAAATTAGATAAAAACATTACCTGTTTAGACAAGGACAAAAAGGCAAAAGAAATTGCTAAAGTTTTTTCAAATGATGAACTTCCAATTCAACTTAATCGAATTTCCAACAAAAATTGGAACAATAATTCAATGCGCAATTATTATTCCAGACCTACTCCTCCAGATCTCCAATTTGAAGAACGAGGAACTTATGGTCCTCAAAATGTTTATTCTGGTGACCAACTATATGACTGGAATATAAATGGTAGATCAGACTTTGAAATTGCCAAAGTTCGTCATGAAATGTGCATTGCTGCTAATGCCTATACTTCCAATGATATGACTAATGATCAAATTGCAGAACTTATTACGAATGGTTTTGCATGCCAACTCAAATATTGGTGGGAAAATACTCTAACTCCCAAAGAACAAATAGAACTTTGTTCTCATGAAAATGGGAAGAAAGAAAAAGATGGATTTATTCTGTTGATCCAAACCATCAGTCTCCATTTTCTAGGCTCCAATACTGAGCATCTTAATTCCAATTCTATAATCCTTTCCAATCTTCGTTGTCCAACCTTAAATGATTATCGCTGGTACAAAGATGTTTTCCTTTCAAATGTTCTTGCCAGAAGTGATTCTTCGCAATCATTTTGGAAAGAAAAATTTATTTCTGGACTTCCAAATTTATTTGCGCAAAGCATTTTCCAAAAATTAAAAGAAGTTTCAATTGACTATGGAACTCTAACCTATGGTCAATTATTTGGTTTCATTAAGAGAGAAGGATTATCTCTTTGTAATGAGCTTAAAATCCAATCTAAGTATGGTAATGAGAAAGCTCAGCAAAGAAAAGAACTTGGATCTTTCTGTGAAGCCTTTGGCATTGAGAAGATTCAAGCTCCTTCCTCCATCAGAAAAAAGCAACTCAAACAGACTCAACACTTTCGTCAAAAACCCATTCCATCTTCTGATAAGTTTTACCAAAAGAAAAGGAATACTTTTTCAAAAGAGTTTTCCAAAAATGATTTCCAAAAGATTTTTTGCTATAAGTGTGGTAAACTTGGTCACAAAGCAAATAATTGTCATTTCAAAAATAAGATTAATGAGATTTTCCATGACAACCCAGATTTGCGTGATAAACTTTTACATATTTTCCAACTAAATCAGAGTGAACCAGAAGGATGGAATCATTCTGACTCTGATCATGCCATTTACCAGTTAGATTGTGATCAGGATTCTGATGAATTTAATTCTGATCATTCTCTCCAATTTTGTTCTCAAAGACTTTGTGTTATTTCCAAAAAAGATAAAGAAAAGGAATTACTTCTTGATATTATTGAGAAAATTCCAGATAGTAATCTTCAAAAACAATATCTTGAACAACTTCGAGAAATTGTTTTAAAATCTTCTCCATTAGTGGAAAAACAAAAACCAGTTTCTTTTAGTCTTCAAAAAATTCTTGCTGATTCTCCATTTCACCAACCATCTCTTTCTTCAATCACTACTCATGATCTTCAAAAAGAGGTATCTTAGTTAAAATCTCATATTCAAGACCTTAATCAAAATATTTTAAATCTCCAAACATAGATTTAGAACTTGAAGCAAAAATTACTTTGCTCCAAAATTCCAATATTGAAACAGATGAAACTACTGTAGAACCTCCCATATTGACTAATTCCATTCAGATTTCTGATACTCCAATTGACAATGGTAAATTTCTTCAAATTATCCATCACTTTCATTTTCAAAAATGGTTTTGTCCAATTGCCTTAGTTATTGATGATGATTTCCAAATTAATGATGTTGCATTATTTGACAGTGGTGCTGGTCTTAATTGCATAAAGGAAGAATTAATTCCTCCTCATTATTATGAACATGCTACTGATCATTTAACTATTGCTAATGGTCAAACACTCCATATTAAATACAAATTGTCCAATGCGTCCATTTTCAATAATAATTATTATTTTCAAACTCCCTTTACTCTTGTCAAAAATCTTAATTATAATATTATTCTTGGTACTCCATTTTTCAGTCAAATGTATCCATTTTCTGTCAATGAAGTTGGTATTCATGCTGTCATAGATAATAAATCAATTTCTTTCAAATTTTCTGCCAAGTTACAACATTCTGATGTCCATAATCTCCAAACTAACTCTATCTATAAACAGATTAATATGATTTCTGCAGGGATGAACAAAATGCAAAATTCCAAGGATCATGCCTCCAAGCAACAAAAGGAAAAAGGTATAGTAATTCATTCCACAGAAAATGTTCCTCTTTCCATAAACCAATCCTCCAATTTGACAAATTACCCTCCAAATTCCTATACTCGAGCACTTCCAGACCCAGCCCCTCCAATTACCCATCCAGACACTACTGATATTTCATATCACCTCAAACAACATTATACCAATTTATTTTTAACCAATTTTACCTCCAACACATTTTCTTCTCAAGAAGAGTTTAACCACAAAATATCCAAATATGTCAAAACCAAAATTCCAGAAGGCTTCAATTGGTTTCCTTTTGAAATTACTAAACCAATCCAATATCATAGAAATATCCTTCATGATACAAATTCTTGTTACATTAAGGGTAATATTAGCTCCACAACAAATTATTCCAAATGCCTAATTTTCCATGTTATTACCAATATAAAATGGAAGAATCTTCATTCTTCTCTTTCAACAGCCAAAACCTTCTCTTCCAAATTTCTTGATCCAAACCTTCCACAAACTTATAATTTCCATGATTATATACAAGCATGGCATTGTGCATTCTTACTCCAAAGCTATAACCATTCTTGGTTTTTTAGCTTCCATCCAGACTGTCTTCAGAAAAATGTGACATTTCCCATATGGTTCCTTGAATGGTGGGATAGTTATGGAGCAATTCCTGACATTTTCCCTGACAACCTTCAAACCACTTTCCAACATTATCATTCCAAAGCAACATTTCCAGAAGGTTTTGAATTCTCCAGTATTATTTATTTCTGTCAAATATTTCGAATTTCATGGATTATGTGCTGGAACTATTCTCTTACCAGACTCACTGAATCCAAACCTTATTTTTTGACTCGTGATTATCGGGTCAAATGGTGGAAAAATTTTAAGATTTATCCAAACATGTTAGACTGTGTTCCCAGTATCTCCGGCATGGTTCATCTGCCCTCCATGAGTATAATGAATGGACTAAGCAGAGGTTCCAGCAATATAAACGAGTCCAAATCACCCCTCCAACAAACACATTTCCTTCACCATCCTCATCCACCAAATCCAAAAAGAAAAATAAGCCAGCCATAAATCAAGCTGAACTATTTGATCAGTTCCTCCAA
Source organism: Beta lomatogona (assembly GCA_947646795.1). Classification (NCBI taxonomy): domain Eukaryota; kingdom Viridiplantae; phylum Streptophyta; class Magnoliopsida; order Caryophyllales; family Amaranthaceae; genus Beta; species Beta lomatogona. The sequence goes on along the minus strand of CANSNZ010000955.1, from coordinate 2,698,888 downwards.
TTTATTAACCAAAATAAACAAGTTCAATCTTCCAGTTCCAGTTCATCTGAGGCTTCCAGCCTAGATTTGTATGGTGGGCCTTGTGCCCAAGATCCTTTTAATTTCTAAAAAAATGAAAGATCCCGCTAAGTGTTTTACACTTAGGCAAAAGTTAGGGACATAATTACTCCAGTTTACAGAAGAATTTTCAGATACAAATTAAAGCAATTGCCAAGCAACTTCCAGCTTGACTTCCAGCAATTTCTTAGAAACTTCCAAGTTGACACAAACAAACTCCAGCAACTTCCAGGCAATTTCCAGGCAATTTCCAGATTTCGTCAAAAGTAAATAGTAACCAGTGTATAGTGACGTCAATGAATAGTAGTACTATTCATATCCTTACGTGGCACTATTAAGGTACTCACATGGCATCTTCTCCAACATTGTCCAAAGTTACAACAGTAGTGGCAGACAAAGCATCCAGCTGTTGAAGCGCTCTACGAAAAGCAAAGGCTGCTAAGCCTTCCAGCTGTCCAAGCACTGTATCTACAATTTGTCGTTTTTAGATTACTTAATGTTGTAAACTTACTTTAATTATTGTACTTTTACTTCTGTATTAAGTTTCTTAGTCTATAAATAGGTTTGCTTAGTTTCATTTCAACTCAGAGCTTACAACAAGTAAAAGAGCTTAAGAGAGAAAATACATTGTAAGAAAAAAGCTCTCAACCTCTGAAATTTCCAATTCTGTAAAAATTCCAAGTTTAAATATAATTTTTTTCAATAAGTTCTTACTTCCTACTTCCTTTAATTATGTTTCCATCCTATGTTTAGAATTACTCTTTCAGTTTTAGTTAGTTTTGTGTACTTCCTATACAAACTAGGTCAGTCTTTAGGGTTAATCTCCCCTTCCGCTGTCCTGGGTTTATTCCTGGTATTAGAGGTCAGTCTTCAGGGTTAATCTCCCCTTCCCCTATCCTGGGTTTATTCCTGGTATCAGAGCCAAGGACGAAGTGCTCTAAGGTTACTTCTAGCCATTGTTATTGAGAACCCACTGTAGTAGTGTTGTAGTTTGGGTTTGGTCAGCTGATTGGTCAGCCTGGGTTTGGTCAGCCTGTAAAGTCGTTGGTAAGCCGTGGGTAGGTGTTCCAGGTGTGGTGGTCCCTCAGGTGGTCCTCAGTGGTCCCTCAAGTTACCTATTGTGGTGAAGTTATCAGTAAACATGATGAAAGGTAAAGTTAGTAGTGTTTTTTCTAAGGTTTTTGGTGACAGTAAGGATCCAGTCCAGAAGAAGCATATTACCCAAAAGGATGATCTATTTGTTTGGGAAATGCCAATTCCAACATCTCTGACATAGTCTAAGGAAAAACAACAAAGTGGTAACATTCTTATTCGATTTAATTCAAGTAAGGACTTTCCATCTTCCTTTAATTATAATCTTCAAGGTATTAGATCTTTTTGTTCTGTTGAAAGATCAAATACTTTTCTAGATTCAGATTTCATTCTAGAAATAGTTGATGAAAATAATTTCTCATCACCAACTAAGTCTGAAATGAAACCTCCTGATTTCTCCAGCATAAATACTATTACTAAAGGTGGTTTCCAAATTAATAAACCTATGCTTTCCAATAATTTTGATTCTCTAGAAAATCGTGAAAAACGATTTTGGTTTTTCTCTTACTTTCATAAACATGCTACAGAGTTTATTAGAGAAAAATACTATTCCAAATTAATTGAGTTATCTGCTAATATTACATTTTTCACATGGCTTCCAATTTACCTAAGTAATTTAAAAATTCCCTATCCTTTTTCTGATTTATGTGTTAAGTCAAATATTGCTCAAAAATGGACTCTAAAAAATGGTGAACTAGTTTCATCTATTCATCCTCCATTAACAGGTTTACAAGTTCCTACAGAGGAAGGTAAGACTTGTGAAGCTGCTCCATATAAAGTAGGAAGGGAATCTGATGATAAATCAATTCCTACTTTAGGGGACATTAAAAAGGTTTATGAACAAAATAACTTTTCCAATACTATTTTACATAATATTTCCAAACAAGTTCAACAAATTTCTACTCAAATTGATACTTTATCCCTCAAAAACCCTGACCCTAATTACTCCAAAGATTTTGATGATTTATCTAGAAAGTTTAACAGAATTTCACTTCGTGAACAATCATCATCCAGTTTTCCAAATGAAATTTCCAAACCTATTATTCATGTTCCCACTCATTTTCCAAAAGGTTTTGGACCAAGTAGCAAAACCCTTCTCAAACGAATTTCTGAAAAATTAGACAAAAACATCACCTGTTTAGACAAGGACAAAAAGGCAAAAGAAATTGCTAATGTTTTTTCAGATGATAAACTTCCAATTCAACTTAATCGAATTTCCAATAAAAATTGGAAAAATAATTCAATGCGTAATTATTATTCCAAATTGGAAAGGATTATAGAATTGGAATTAAGATGCTCAGTATTGGATCCTAGAAAATGGAGACTGATGGTTTGGATCAACAAAATAAATCCATCTTTTTCTTTCTTCTCATTTTCATGAGAACAAAGTTATGTTTGTTCTTTGGGAGTTAGAGTATTTTCCCACCAATATTTGAGTTAGCCTGTAAAACCATTCGCAATAAGTTCTGCAATTTGATCATTAGTCATATCATTGGAAGTGTAGGCATTAGCAGCAATGCACATTTCATGAAGAACTTTGGCAATTTCAAAGTCTGATCCACCATCAATATTCCAGTCATATAGTTGGTCACCAGAATAAACATTTTGAGGACCATAAGTTCCCCGTTCTTCAAACTGGAGATCTGGAGGAGTAGGTCTAAAATAATAATTACGCATTGAATTATTGTTCCAATTTTTATTGGAAATTCAATTAAGTTGAATTGGAAGTTCATCATCTGAAAAAACTTTAGCAATTTCTTTTGCCTTTTTGTCCTTGTCTAAAAAGGTGATGTTTTTATCTAATTTTTCAGAAATTCGTTTGAGAAGGGTTTTGCTACTTGGTCCAAAACCTTTTGGAAAATGAGTGGGAACATGAATAATAGGTTTGGAAATTTCATTTGGAAAACTGGATGATGGTTGTTCACGAAGTGAAATTTTGTTAAACTTTCTAGATAAACCATCAAAATCTTTGGAGTAATTAGGGTCAGGGTTTTTGAGGGATAAAGTATCAATTTGAGTAGAAATTTGTTGAACTTGTTTGGAAATAGTATGTAAAATAGTATTGGAAAAGTTATTTTGTTCATAAACCTTTTTAATGTCCCCTAAAGTAGGAATTGATTTATCATCAGATTCCCTTCCTACTTTATATGGAGCAGCTTCACAAGTCTTACCTTCCTCTGTAGGAACTTGTAAACCTGTTAATGGAGGATGAATAGATGAAACTAGTTCACCATTTTTTAGAGTCCATTTTTGAGCAATATTTGACTTAACACATAAATCAGAAAAAGGATAGGGAATTTTTAAATTACTTAGGTAATTTGGAAGCCATGTGAAAAATGTAATATTAGCAGATAACTCAATTAATTTGGAATAGTATTTTTCTCTAATAAACTCTGTAGCAGGTTTATCAAAGTAAGAGAAAAACCAAAATCGTTTTTCACGATTTTCTAGAGAATCAAAATTATTGGAAAGCATAGATTTATTAATTTGGAAACCACCTTTAGTAATAGTATTTATGCTGGAGAAATCAGGAGGTTTCATTTCAGACTTAGTTGGTGATGCTAAATTATTTTCATCAACTATTTCTGGAATGAAATATGAATCTGGAAAGTATTTGATCTTTCAAAAGAATAAAAAGATCTAATACCTTGAAAATTATAAGTAAAGGAAGATGGAAAGTCCTTACTTGAATTAAATCGAATAAGAATGTTACCACCTGGTTGCTTATCCTTAGACTCTATCAGGAGTTGGAATTGGCATTTTCCAAACAAATAGATCATCCTTTTGGGTAATCTGCTTCTTGTGGACTGGATCCTTACTGTCACCAAAAACCTTTGAAGAAACACGACTAACTTTACCTTTCACCATGTTTACTGATAACTTCACCACAATAGGTAACTTGAGGGACCATTGAGGACCACCTGAGGGACCACCACACCTGGAACACCTACCCACGGTTTACCAACGGCTTTACAGGCTGACCAAACCCAGGCTGACCAATCTGCTGACCAAACCCAAACTACAACACTACTACAGCGGGTTCTCAATAACAATGGCTAGAAGTAACCTTAGAGCACTTCGTCCTTGGCTCTGATACCAGGAAGGGGTGTTTTCCAGGTGTGGTGGTCCCTCAGGTGGTCCTCAGTGGTCCCTCAAGTTACCTATTGTGGTGAAGTTATCAGTAAGCATGGTGAAAGGTAAAGTTAGTAGTGTTTCTTCTAAGGTTTTTGGTGACAGTAAGAATCCAGTCCAGAAGAAGCAGATTACCCAAAAGGATGATCCTTTTGTCTGGGAAATGCCAATCCTTTCTAAAACTAATATTTATGATAAAGAATATAGTTGGAAATTTAATTTTGGTAAAGGTATACATATAGAAGAATTTACTACTAGTGTCAATCAGTGTCAAATGACTATCGAATTGTTAGATAAAGAGTCTATCCAAAAACAATTAGAACAAGGTTTTAGGTATATCCATTTTGGCTGTGTCCAAATTGTTGTCAAACCTATGGTCATATTAGGTCTTGATTGTCCAATTATGCTTGCTCTCAAAGATACTTCTCTTAAACACTTTAAGGATTCTTTGTTAGCTTTAGCAAATACTAATATTTGTCAAGGTCCAATTTACTTCAACTGCTTTCCAAATCTAAGCAAAGATCTTGATGATCCTTATATTCTCAAGACTTTAACTTTAGATATCAATATGTCTAAAGACCTTCAGTTCCAAGGTGCTAGAGACTTTTCTATTATTTATAGAGTTTATTACAAACTCTTGAATACTCAAATGAATCCAAAGTGTAGAATACGTTTTGCTCCTGGTCAGACCATGATCTTTAAGGTTGAACATGGCAAAGCAACCACACATACTCCAGAAGCTCTTCCATGGGATAACGTTACTATTCCAGATGAATGGCAAGTTCAAACTCCACCAATTCCAAAATCTTTGAAAGAATCCAAGGTAGAACAAATAATTGAGGAACCAGATGGCAGAGTTCTTATACGATTTAATTCAAGTAAGGAATTTCCATCTTCTTCTTCCAATTATGACTTTCAAAGTGCATCTTGTTCTTTTGAAAGGTCAAGTACTTTTCCAGATTCCGATGATTTTCCACATGTTTCTCAAAATTACAAAGTTTTTCAAAAATCTTCCATTCCAGAAATAGTTGATGAAAATGATTTTCCTTCACCAACTAAGTCTGAAATGAAACCTCCAAATTTTTCCAGTTTAAATGTTATTACAAAAGGTGGTTTCCAAATCAATAAAAACCTATGCTTTCCAATGATTTTGAATCATTTAAGGTTGGACAACAAAGATTGGAAAGGATTATAGAATTGGAATTAAGATGCTCAGTATTGGATCCTAGAAAATGGAGACTGATGGTTTGGATCAACAGAATAAATCCATCTTTTTCTTTCTTCTCATTTTCATGAGAACAAAGTTCTGTTTGTTCTTTGGGAGTTAGAGTATTTTTTGCACCAATATTTGAGTTGGCCTGTAAAACCATTCGTAATAAGTTCTGCAATTTGATCATTAGTTATATCATTGGAAGTGTAGGCATTAGCAGCAATGCATATTTCTTGAACAACTTTGGCAATTTCAAAGTCTGATCAACCATCTATATTCCAGTCATATAGTTGGTCACCAGAATAAACATTGTGAGGACCATAAGTTCCTCGTTCTTCAAACTGGAGATCTGGAGGAGTAGGTCTGGAATAATAATTACGCATTGAATTATTGTTCCAATTTTGATTGGAAATTCGATTAACTTGAATTGGAAGTTCATCATCTGAAAAAACTTTTGCAATTTCTTTTGCCTTTTTGTCCTTGTCTAAATAGGTGATGTTTTTATCTAATTTTTCAGAAATTCGTTTGAGAAGGGTTTTGCTACATGGTCCAAAACCTTTTGGAAAATGAGTTGGAACATGAATAATAGGTTTGGAAATTTCATTTGGAAAACTGGATGATGGTTGTTCACGAAGTGAAATTCCGTTGAACTTTCTAGATAAATCAGCAAAATCTTTGGAGTAATTAGGGTCAGGGTTTTTGAGGGATAAAGTATCAATTTGAGTAGAAATTTGTTGAACTTGTTTTGAAATGGTATGCAAAATAGTATTGGAAAAGTTATTTTGTTCATAAACCTTTTTAATGTCCCCTAAAGTAGGAATTGATTTATCATTAGATTCCCTTCCTACTTTATATGGAGCAGCTTCACAAGTCTTACCTTCCTCAGTTGGAACTTGTAAACCTGTTAATGGAGGATGAATAGATGAAACTAGGTCACCATTTTTGAGAGTCCATTTTTGAGCAATATTTGACTTAACACATAAATCAGAAAATGGATAGGGAGTTTTTAAATTACTTAGGTAAATTGGAAGCCATGTGGCAAAATGGAATATTAGCAGATAACTCAATTAATTTGGAATAGTGTTTTTCTCTAATAAACTATGTAGCAGGTTTATCAAAGTTAGAGAAAAACACAAATCGTTTTTCACGATTTTCTAGAGATTCAAAATCATTGGAAAACATAGGTTTATTAATTTGGAAACCACCTTTAGTAATAGTATTTAAAACTGGAGAAATCAGGAGGTTTCATTTCAGACTTAGTTGGTGATGATAAATTATTTTCATCAACTATTTCTGGAATGAAATCTGAATCTGGAAAAGTATTTGATCTTTAATTATGAGTTTGTATAGGAAGTACACAAAACTAACTAAAACTGAAAGAGTAATTCTAAACATAGGATGGAAACATAATTAAAGGAAGTAGGAAGTAAGAACTTACTGAAAAACTTATACTTAAACTTGGAATTTTTACAGAATTGGAAATTTCAGAGGTTGAAAACACCCAGGACAGGGGAAGGGGAGATTAACCCTGAAGACTGACCTTGTTTGTATAACACCCAGGACAGGGGAAGGGGAGATTAACCCTAAAGACTGACCTTGTTTGTATAGGAAGTACACAAAACTAACTAAAACTGAAAGAGTAATTCTAAACATAGGATGGAAACATAATTAAAGGAAGTAGGAAGTAAGGACTTACTGAAAAAACTTATATTTAAACTTGGAATTTTTACAGAATTGGAAATTTCAGAGGTTGAGAGCTTTTTTCTTACAATGTATTTTCTCTCATAAGCTCTATTACTTGTTGTAAGCTCTGAGTTGGAATGAAACTAAGCAAACCTATTTATAGGCTAAGAAACTTAATACAGAAGTAAAAGTACAATAATTAAACTAAGTTTACAGCATTAAGTAAACTAAAACGACAAAATATACAGTGCTTGGACAGCTGGAAAGTTGTCAGCAGGAATTGCTTTTTGTAGTGCGTTGTAACAGTTGGATGTTTTGTCTGCCACTACTATTGTAACTTTGGACCATGTTGGGGAAGATGCCACGTAAGTATATGAATAGTGCCACGTAGGAGGATGAATAGTACCACTTTTCATTGTCGTCACTATTCACGAGTCACTATTTGCTTTTGACGATTTTTGGAAATTGCTTGGATGTTGCTTTGAAATTGCCTGGAAGTTGCTGAGAAATTACTTGAAATTGTATCTGGACATTCTTTTGTAATCTGGAATAATTATGTCCCTAACTTTTGCCTAAGTGTAAAAAAAACTTAGCGAGATCTTTCTTATTTTTAGAAATCAAAAGGATCTTGGGCACAAGGCCCACCATACAAGTCTGGGCTGGAAGCCTCAGATGAACTGGAACTGGAAGTTTGAGCCTGCTTATTTTGGTTAATAAATTGGAGAAACTGATCAAATAGTTCAGCTTTATTTATGACTGGCTTATTTTTCTTTTTGGATTTGGTGGATGAGGATGGTGAATGAAATGTGTTTGTTGGAGGGTTGATTTGGACTTGTTTATATTGCTGGAAGCTCTGCTTAGTCCAATCATTATAATCTTGGAGGGCAGATGAACCATACTGCAGATACTGGGAAACACAATCTAACATGTTTGGATAAATTTTAAACTTTTTCCACCATTTGACCCGATAATCACGACTCAAAAAATAAGGTCTGGATTCAGTGAGTCTGGTAAGAGAATAGTTCCAGCACATAATCCATGAAATTCGAAATATTTGACAGAAATAAATAATACTGGAGAATTCAATGCCTTCTGGGAATGTTGCTTTGGAATAATAATGTTGGAAAGTGGTTTGAAGGTTTTCTGGGAAAATATCAGGAATTGCTCCATAACTATCCCACCATTCAAGAAACCATATTGGAAATGTCACATTTTTCTGAAGACAGTCTGGATGAAAACTAAAAAACCAAGAATGGTTATAGCTTTGGAGTAGGAATGGACAATGCCATGCTTGTACATAATCATGGAAATTATAAGTCTATGGAAGTTTTGGATCAAGAAATTTGGAAGAGTAGGTTTTGGCTGTTGAAAGAGAAGAATGAAGATTCTTCCATTCAATATTGGTAATAACATGCAAAATTAGGCATTTGGAATAATTTGTTGTGGAGCTAATATTATCCTTAATGTAACAAGAACTTGTCTCATGGAGGATATTTCTATAATATTGGATTGGTTTAGTAATTTCAAAAGGAAACCAATTGAAGCCATCTGGTATTTTGGTTTTAACATATTTGGATATTTTGTGGTTAAACTCTTATTGAGAAGAAAATGTGTTGGAGGTAAAATTGGTTAAAAATAGATTGGTATAATGTTTTTTGAGGTGATATGAAATATCAGTAGTATCTAAAACGACAGAAGTAAAAGTACAATAATTAAACTAAGTTTACAGCATTAAGTAAACTAAAGCGACAAAATATACAGTGCATGGACAGCTGGAAAGTTGTCAGCTGGAATTGCTTTTTGTAGTGCGTTGTAACAGTTGGATGCTTTGTCTGCCACTACTGTTGTAACTTTGGACCATGTTGGGGAAGATGCCACGTAAGTATATGAATAGTGCCACGTAGGAGGATGAATAGTACGACTATTCATTACCGTCACTATTCACGAGTCACTATTTGCTTTTGACGATTTTTGGAAATTGCTTGGAAGTTGTTTGGAAATTGCCTGGAAGTTGCTTGGCAATTGCTTGAATTTGTATCTGGAAATTCTTTTGTAAACTGGAGTAATTATGACCCTAACTTTTGCCTAAGTGTAAAACACTTAGCGGGATCTTTCATTTTTTTAGAAATCAAAAGCATCTTGGGCACAAGGCCCACCATACAAATCTGGGCTGGAAGCCTCAGATGAACTGGAACTGGAAGATTGAACTTGTTTATTTTGGTTAATAAATTGGAGGAACTGATCAAATAGTTCAGCTTGATTTATGGCTGGCTTATTTTTCTTTTTGGATTTGGTGGATAAGGATGGTGAAGGAAATGTGTTTGTTGGAGGGGTGATTTGGACTTGTTTATATTGCTGGAAACTCTGCTTAGTCCATTCATTATACTCATGGATGGCAGATGAACCATGCTGGAGATTCTGGGAAACACATTCTAACATGTTTGGATAAATCTTAAAAATTTTCCACCATTTGACTCGATAATCACGAGTCAAAAAATAAGGTCTGGATTCAGTGAGTCTGGTAAGAGAATAGTTCCAGCACATAATCCATGATATTCGAAATATTTGACAGAAATAAATAATACTGGAGAATTCAAAACCTTCTGGAAATGTTGCTTTGGAATGATAAAGTTGGAAGGTGGTTTGAAGGTTGTCTGGGAAAATGTCAGGAATTGCTCCATAACTATCCCACCATTCAAGGAACCATATGGGAAATGTCATATTATTCTGAAGACAGTCTGGATGGAAGCTAAAAAACCAAGAATGGTTATAGCTTTGGAGATTATGGACATCAGAATGTTGTAACTTGGCAGAAAATTTGAAAGAAATTGGTTTATTATCTATGACAGCATGAATACCAACTTCATTGACAGAAAATGGATACATTTGAGTGAAGAATGGAGTACCAAGAATAATATTATAATTAAGATTTTTGACAAGAGTAAATGGAGTTTGAAAATAATAATTATTATTGAAAATGGACGCATTGGACAATTTGTATTTAATATGGAGTGTTTGACCATTAGCAATAGTTAAATGATCAGTAGCATGTTCATAATAATGAAGAGGAATTAATTCTTCCTTTATGCAATTAAGATCAGCACCACTGTCAAATAATGCAACATCATTAATTTGGAAATCATCATCAATAACTAAGGTAATTGGACAAAACCATTTTTGAAAATGAAAGCGATGAATAATTTGAAGAAACTTTTCATTTTCAATTGGAGTATCAGAAATCTGAATTGAATTAGTCAATATGGGAGGTTCTGCTGTAGTGTCATCAGTTTCAAAACTGGAATTTTGGAGCAAAGTAAGTTTTGCTTCAAATTCTAAATCTTTTGTTTGAAGATTTAAAATACTTTGATCAAGGGCATGAATATTAGATTTTAACTGGGTTACCTCATTTTGAAGATCATGAGTAGTAATTGGAGAAAGAGATGGTTGGTGAAATGGAGAATCAGCAAGGATTTTTTGAAGACTAAAGGAAGCTGGTTTTTGTTTTTCCTTTAATGGAGAGGATTTTAAAATAATTTCTCGAAGTTGTTCAAGATACTGTTTTTGGAGATTACTATCTGGAATTTTCTCAATAATATCAAGAAGTAATTCCTTTTCTTTATCTTTTTTGGAAATAAGACAAAGTCCTTGAGAACAAAATTGGAGAGAATGATCAGAATTAAATTCATAAGAATCCTGATCACAATCTAACTGGTAAATGGCATGATCAGAGTCAGAATGATTAGATCCTTCTGGTTCACTCTGATTTAATTGGAAAACATGTAAGAGTTTATCTCGCAAATCTGGATTGTCATGGAAAATCTCATTAATCTTATTTTTGAAATGACAATTATTTGCTTTATGACCAGGTTTACCACACTTATAGCAAATAATTTTTTGGAAATCATTTTTTGAAAATTCTTTTGGAGATGTCTTTGTTTTCTTTTGGTAAAACTTATCAGAAGATGGAATTGGTTGTTGACGAAAATTTTGAGACTGTTTGAGTTGCTGTTTTCTGATGGAAGAGGGAGCTTGAATTTTCTCAAAGCCAAAGGCTTCACAGAAAGATCCAAGTTCTTTTCTTTGTTGTGCTTTCTCATTACCATACTTAGATTGGATTTTAAGTTCATTACAAAGAGATAATCCTTCTCTCTTAATGAAACGAAATAATTGACCACAGGTTAAAGTTCCATAGTCAATTGAAACTTCTTTTAATTTTTGGAAAATTCTTTGAGCAAATAAAATTGGGAGTCCAGAAATAAATTTTTCTTTCCAAAATGATTGCGAAGAATCACTTCTGGCAAGAACATTTGAAAGGAAAACATCTTTGTACCAACGATAATCATTTAAGGTTGGACAACGAAGATTGGAAAGGATTATAGAATTTGAATTAAGATGCTCAGTATTGGATCCTAGAAAATGGAGACTGATGGTTTGGATTAACAGAATATACCCATCTTTTTCTTTCTTCTCATTTTCATGAGAACAAAGTTCTGTTTGTTCTTTGGGAGTTAAAGTATTTTCCCACCAATATTTGAGTTGACCTGTAAAACCATTTGTAATAAGTTCTGCAATTTGGTCATTAGTCATATCATTGGAAGTATAGGCATTGGCAGCAATACACATTTCATGAAGAACTTTTGCACTTTCAAAGTCTGATCTACCATCTATATTACAGTCATATAGTTGGTCACCAGAATAAACATTTTGAGGACCATAAGTTCCTCGTTCTTCAAACTGGAGATCTGGAGGAGTAGGTCTGGAATAATAATTACGCATTGAATTATTGTTCCAATTTCTATTGGAAATTCGATTAAGTTGAATTGGAAGTTCATCATCTGAAAAAACTTTAGCAATTTCTTTTGCCTTTTTGTCCTTGTCTAAACAGGTGATGTTTTTATCTAATTTTTCAGAAATTCGTTTCAGAAGGGTTTTGCTACTTTGTCCAAAACCTTTTGGGAAATTAGTGGGAACATGAATAATAGGTTTAGAAATTTCATTTGGAAAACTAGATGATGGTTGTTCACGAAGTGAAATTCCGTTGAACTTTCTAGATAAATTATCAAAATCTTTGGAATAGTTAGGGTCAGGATTTTTGAGAGATAAGGTATCAATTTGAGTAGAAATTTGTTGAACCTGTTTGGAAATAGTATGTAAAATAGTATTGGAAAAGTTATTTTGTTCATAAACCTTTTTAATGTCCCCTAAAGTAGGAATTGATTTATCATCAGATTCCCTTCCTACTTTATATGGAGCAGCTTCACAAGTCTTACCTTCCTCAGTAGGAACTTGTAAACCTGTTAATGGAGGATGAATAGATGAAACTAGTTCACCATTTTTGAGAGTCCATTTTTGAGCAATATTTGACTTAACACATAAATCATCAAATGGATAGGGAATTTTTAAATTACTTAGGTAAATTGGAAGCCATGTGAAAAATGGAATATTAGCAGATAACTCAATTAATTTGGAATAGTATTTTTCTCTAATAAATTCTGTAGCAAGTTTATCAAAGTTAGAAAAATACCAAAATCGTTTTTCACGATTTTCTAGAGATTGAAAATCATTGGAAAGCATAGGTTTATTAATTTGGAAACCACCTTTTGTAATAACATTGAAACTGGAGAAATCAGTTGTTTCATTTCAGACTTAGTTGGTGATGAGAAATTACTTTCATCAACTATTTCTGGAATGAAATCTATGTTTGGAAAAGTATTTGATCTTTCAACAGAACAAAAAGATCTAATACCTTGAAAATTATAATTAAAGGAAGATGGAAAGTCCTTACTTGAATTAAATCGAATAAGAATGTTACCACTTTGTTGTTTATCCTCAAGTTACCTATTGTGGTGAAGTTATCAGTAAACATGGTGAAAGGTAAGGTTAGCAGTGTTTCTTCTAAGGTTTTTGGTGACAGTAAGGATCCAGTCCAGAAGAAGCAGATTACCCAAAAGGATGATCTATTTGTTTGGGAAATGCCAATTCCAACTCCTCTGACAAAGTCTAAGGATAAGCAATCAGGTGGTAACATTCTTATTCGATTTAATTCAAGTAAGGACTTTCCATCTTCCTTTAATTATAATTTTCAAGGTATTAGATCTTTTTATTTTTGTGAAAGATCAAATACTTTTCCAGATTCAGATTTCATTCCAGAAATAGTTGATGAAAATAATTTCTCATCACCAACTAAGTCTGAAATGAAACCTCCTGATTTCTCCAGTATAAATACTATTACTAAAGGTGGTTTCCAACTTAATAAACCTATGCTTTCCAATGATTTTGAATCTCTAGAATATTGGGAAAAACGATTTTGGTTTTTCTCTAACTTTGATAAACCTGCTACAGAGTTTATTATAGAAAAATACTATTCCAAATTAATTGAGTTATCTGCTAATATTCCATTTTTCACATGGCTTCCAATTTACCTAAGTAATTTAAAAATTCCCTATCCATTTTCTGATTTATGTGTTAAGTCAAATATTGCTCAAAAATGGACTCTAAAAAATGGTGAACTAGTTTCATCTATTCATCCTCCATTAACAGGTTTACAAGTTCCTACAGAGGAAGGTAAGACTTGTGAAGCTGCTCCATATAAAGTAGGAAGGGAATCTGATGATAAATCAATTCCTACTTTAGGGGACATTAAAAAGGTTTATGAACAAAATAACTTTTCCAATACTATTTTACATACTATTTCCAAACAAGTTCAACAAATTTCTACTCAAATTGATACTTTATCCCTCAAAAACCCTGACCCTAATTACTCCAAAGATTTTGATGATTTATCTAGAAAGTTCAACGGAATTTCACTTCGTGAACAACCATCATCTAGTTTTCCAAATGAAATTTCCAAACCTATTATTCATGTTCCAACTCATTTTCCAAAAGGTTTTGGACCAAGTAGCAAAACCCTTCTCAAACGAATTTCTGAAAAATTAGATAAAAACATCACCTGTTTAGACAAGGACAAAAGGGCAAAAGAAATTGCTAAAGTTTTTTCAGATGATGAACTTCCAATTCAACTTAATCGGATTTCCAATTAAAATTGGAACAATAATTCAATGCGTAATTATTATTCCAGACCTACTCCTCCAGATCTCCAGTTTGAAGAACGAGGAACTTATGGTCCTCAAAATGTTTATTCTGGTGACCAACTATATGACTGGAATATAGATGGTAGATCAGACTTTGAAATTGCCAAAGTTCTTCATGAAATGTGCATTGCTGCTAATGCCTACACTTCCAATGATATGACTAATGATCAAATTGCAGAACTTATTACGAATGGTTTTACAGGCCAACTCAAATATTGGTGGGAAAATACTCTTACTCCCAAAGAACAAACAGAACTTTGTTCTCATGAAAATGAGAAGAAAGAAAAAGATGGATTTATTTTGTTGATCCAAACCATCAGTGTCCATTTTCTAGGATCAAATACTGAGCATCTTAATTCCAATTCTATAATCCTTTCCAATCTTCGTTGTCCAACCTTAAATGATTATCGTTGGTACAAAGATGTTTTCCTTTCAAATGTTCTTGCCAGAAGTGATTCTTCGCAATCATTTTGGAAAGAAAAATTTATTTCTGGACTTCTAAATTTATTTGCTCAAAGAATTTTCCAAAAATTAAAAGAAGTTTCAATTGATTATGGAACTCTAACCTATGGTCAATTATTTGGTTTCATTAAGAGAGAAGGATTATCTCTTTGTAATGAGCTTAAAATCCAATCTAAGTATGGTAATGAGAAGGCTCAGCAAAGAAAAGAACTTGGATCTTTCTGTGAAGCCTTTGCCTTTGAGAAGATTCAAGCTCCTTCCTCCATCAGAAAACAGCAACTCAAACAGACTCAACACTTTCGTCAAAAACCCATTCCATCTTCTGATAAGTTTTACCAAAAGAAAAGGAATACTTTTCCAAAAGAGTTTTCCAAAAATGATTTCCAAAAGATTATTTGCTATAAGTGTGGTAAACCTGGTCACAAAGCAAATAATTGTCATTTCAAAAATAAGATTAATGAGATTTTCCATGACAATCCAGATTTGCGAGATAAACTTTTACATGTTTTCCAATTAAATCAGAGTGAACCAGAAGGATCTAATCATTCTGACTCTGATCATGCCATTTACCAGTTAGATTGTGATCAGGATTCTGATGAATTTAATTCTGATCATTCTCTCCAATTTTGTTCTCAAGGACTTTGTGTTATTTCCAAAAAAGATAAAGAAAAGGAATTACTTCTTGATATTATTGAGAAAATTCCAGATAGTAATCTTCAAAAACAATAACTTGAACAACTTCGAGAAATTGTTTTAAAATCTTCCTCATTAGTGGAAAAACAAAAACCAGTCTCTTTTAGTCTTCAAAAAATTCTTGCTGATTCTCCATTTCACCAACCATCTATTTCTCCAATCACTACTCATGATCTTCAAAATGAGGTATCTCAGTTAAAATCTCATATTCAAGACCTTAATCAAAATATTTTAAATCTCCAAACCAAAGATTTAGAACTTGAAGCAAAAATTACTTTGCTCCAAAATTCCAATATTGAAACAGATGAAACTACTGCAGAACCTCCCATATTGACTAATTCCATTCAGATTTCTGATACTCCAATTGACAATGATAAATTTCTTCAAATTATCCATCGCTTTCATTTTCAAAAATGGTTTTGTCCAATTACCTTAGTTATTGATGATGATTTCCAAATTAATGATGTTGCCTTATTTGACAGTGGTGCTGATCTTAATTGCATAAAGGAAGAATTAATTCCTCCTCATTATTATGAACATGCTACTGATCATTTAACTATTGCTAATGGTCAAACACTCCATATTAATATACAAATTGTCCAATGCGTCCATTTTCAATAATGATTATTATTTTCAAACTCCATTTACTCTTGTCAAAAATCTTAATTATAATATTATTCTTGGTACTCCATTTCTCACTCAAATGTATCCATTTTATGTCAATGAAGTTGGTATTCATGCTGTCATAGATAATAGACCAATTTCTTTCAAATTTTCTGCCAAGTTACAACATTCTGATGTTCATAATCTTCAAACTAACTCTATCTGTAAACAGATTAATATGATTTCTGCAGGGATGTACAGATTGCAAAATTCCAAGGATCATGCCTCCAGGCAACAAAAGGAAAAAGGTATAGTAGTTCATTCCACATAAAATATTCCTCTTTCCATAAACCAATCCTCCAATT
>CANSNZ010000955.1:2530000-2677500 GCA_947646795.1 Beta lomatogona | reverse complement strand
TTTCTTTCTATTCTGAAGCATGATTATGAAATGAAATATATACTAATATGCATATTAGTATGTGTGCTTTGAGTATATGACATGGATTTGGCATGATGTGGTTCACTTGAGATGTTTTACTTATCATAAGCTGGGCTTAAACACTAAATTGCCATGTTTATGCTTCTAAATGGAATTTGTTAAGTATATGGAATTGTATGGTAATGAAACACTAAATATATTGGTTTTAATCACGAAAGCGAGGCGTCAGCATACACCCGGGTTAGGGCGGGTATTCCGTAACTGTTACCCAACCAAGAGGGGGAAATCTTGGCGGAAGTCGGACATGTCCGGGTTAAGTCTTGCAAGCTGAACAGTAAAAGGTGGGGTGACGACCCTCAATAGTTTGCTACACTCGCGGTCATATCAAAAGAATGAGCTTATGAAATCTCTAAGTAATGGAAGTGATTATGACTACTTGCTATTATGACTATGTGTTATCAATTAGTTTTCAAAATACACCTAAACTTGTAATTTCTATTATACAGTGTGTACTCAGCTTTGCTGATAGTGTTGTCATTTCTGTGGCCTGTCACTTGGTGGGTGGCAGAGTCAAAATTTGTTGCAGGATTGTGTTGGAAGCCAAAATCGAGTTGAGAGCAAAGTTATGATTCGAATTGTGTATTGTGGGTTAAATTCCGAGATTTAAGTTTGTATATAAAGGAGTTTATTTATAATTACTTACAATATAGATTATTCTTTTGCCATGGAATTTGAGATTGAATGACTATGTAATTGAAGTCTTATCTAAAGGATATAGTTTTGTGGGCCCATAACCCACAGGTCTAGGATTGTATATTTCAGGTTGTTTCCTCTACGAATGTTATCTAATTCATAAGTGATTAGTATTATTTTGGTGTTAATTGAGATTTGTGATTACTAAGCGAGTTAAGCTAGCAGCTCGGGAATCGGGCTGTTACATTCATGGATGTGAAGCCAAAGTATTGGTAAAGTTACCTTTTATCTCAATGTTTATTTAGAGAACATGGATTGTAATAGGTTTAACTGGAAGGTTGAATAGTTACATTATTATGAACTGGTTTTAGAAAGTGATTTTCTAAATGATTTTGCTTATATGCTTATAAGTGTATATGGTGCCATATTATTCTTGAATTGTTGCTTTGTTTAGGAGATGCAAAGTTAGACGGGTTGCAAAGTCAATCATGAGAATGTGTTCATTGAGTTGAACTAGTTGAGTTAAGAAGCTGATTTATGAGGAAATCCTTGGCAGGTACCCATTGTGGGGGTAATGAAATTCTAACTTATTTACGGTGTGATGTTTCAAGTGCTTATGTACATTGTCATGTGAGCCAATGGAGGCACATATGGATAGGAGCATCCACGGGTTGATGTTGTGTTCATTGAGGGGACCTGATGGATGCTTTTGAGCACCTGTGATGGGACTTGCCATGCTCAAGTGGGGTCATATAACCATAACCAGTTTGGTGGCTCAACTAGTTCAAACTTAATGGATGTATGAGGATCCATTACCAGACTCGGTGGTTTTATTAATGAGCTTGATGGTATAGTGACAGGACAATCCATTACCTTTGCAGTGGTTCAATTTATCTGAGCTTGATGGATTGATGAATCTATAACCTTTATGGTAGCTCATCTATTGTAGGCGTTATTTTATTTCGTCTACGCAATGTGAGCGCGTATTTAACTATCCCATTGTTAAGGTTTTATTGAAAACGTTTTGAAGTCGCCAAGAAGTCTTTAAAGGAAGACTCATAAACCTAATTGGATACTGGGAAATCGTAGGGGTAAATTAGGGACTTATCTAATGTAGATTTCCCCTTCATGACTCCATTAATGGTCAATGAACCAAAGATTGAGTTCAGGGATGAGGGTACAAATACGATATTAATGAACCACGTTCGCCCATTGCTGGCCTCTTGATTCATGTCAAGTTTTATGCAAAAGAATAACCAGATAATATTTTTGAGCACCCTAAAAATATTAGTCTATGTTGGTTGATTAAACAATCAAAAGACTATTTTTTAGTGATATGTTATTAAGCAATTAAAATTACAAGGACTCTAACAAGTCGTCCAAATTATCTGATTAATATTAGAATAATTCCTTAGATCTTGATTAGTAATAATAACATGTGAGCAAGACAATCATAATTATGTATGTAATAATTAGAAAGAAAGAATAGAGGTTAGAATGGACAAAAGAACAATTTTTTAATTACAGATTTACATCATGAAAGAAACAATTAGTAACTTCAATATAAAAATAAGGTAATTTATTCAAGGACCCTCAGGAATATATCGTGGCTTGGATCTAAGAGAATAATCACCTTCGGGAAGAGAAATCGTGAAGCCTGGAGATAGAACAAAGTATGTGTTTTTTTGTAATTTTGCAAATGTATGTTTGTGTGTTTGTAGATGTAAAAGTACGAGAGTTCTTAGAGAGAATTCATAAGCGTTCGAGTGTTGAGCGTTCGTATCTGTAAAAGTGTTTTTTAATTCGGAAAATCAAGACATATTTCTTGGCAAAATATTAGAAAAAATATACAAAAGCAAACTGCGCTTCGCGCAAAGAGTCTTCATGACGCGTAGATATTTAAGCGAATGAACTTTTCATAAGATATATTTCTCGCATTTTAGCAAATGAACTTTCCGTAAGTTATATCTCTCAGTTTTCAGCGAATGAACTTTTTGTAAGTTATATTTCTCGTTGTTGAGCGAATGAACTGTTAGCAAGTTATTCCTTCTCGCTTTGAGCGAATGAACATTTCGCAAGTTATTCCTTCTCGCTTTGAGCGGATGAACTTTTCGCAAGTTTTTCTTATTCCAATTGCTTTTAACCCAAATCAATTTACCTCGAATAATCCCTTTCATGCGAATAAGCTTTTTATAAGTTGTTATTTTCTTCCTCACTTTTAAGCGAATGAACTTTTCGTAAGTTATGCTTTTTCGTAAATTATCAATCAGAATGGCGACAGACAATCGTCGGGTCTGCAGACCATCATCAACTAGAAAGGCAAAAGACAACCGTTAGGTCTACGGACCATCATCAATCAAGACAGCTCTACTCCAACATGAGCCGGACTAGAATAGCTCAACTCCGACATGAGCCGGACTAAAATAGCTCGTAACTCTGACATGAGCCAGACTAAAATAGCACATGATCCTTCTTTCACATATCTTTTCATTTTTGAAAATTTACAATTATTTTGCAAATATGTTTCACATGTCTGTTCCTGAAGCTTTTGCTTATTTTGCAGGTACCGGCGCAAAAGAGTGATTTTGGATTGCAGAGCATCTAGAATCATTCTCTGTCCTAACAAAGTATATTTTGACTTTCGGTTTTACAAACCTCATTCAAAGTGGGGGCTTCTATAGACACATAATCTTCTCTCCCCATTTAGTGTCATATGATGACAAACACCCCGCTCCAATTGGTCCGGATCGAAGAAAAAATAAAGAATGAGTTTAAAATAAAAAATATATTAAGCCCACAACCATTTGCTAACTCTTTTTATTAACCTATTTCCGAAAACTTTTTTTATAAATAGTTTTACTAATCCACTTTCTAAATCGTTTTAAAATAACTTTTTTTAAAAGCCCATGTTTTTATGAAAGCACAATTTTTAAAACCCCTTTTCTAGCCCAATATAATTAAGAGCATTAATAAATTACTATTGATTAGTTTTATTAATAAAAATATCTTTTATAAAAAACTATCTTTCACCAAAGTCTTTTTAAATATTTTTTAGGATTTTTTGATTTTTACCACCTTATAAAATCACCATTTTTAAGATAACCACCTTATAAGTTAATTGTTTTAAATAACCACCTTATATGACCTAAATCTCTTTAAATACCTACCAATCAACAGATTTCGTCAAGGAAATCATCCTCAAAAAGGGTTTAAGAACGATTTCATCACCTCCACCTTTATTCACTAGAATGTATTTAAGGTTTAAACCCTTATTTAAGACCGATTTCTTGGACGAAATCTGCCAATTGGTAGGTATTTAAAGAGATTTAGGTCATATAAGGTGGTTATTTAAAACAATTAACTTATAAGGTGGTTATCTTAAAAATGGTGATTTTATAAGGTGGTTAAAGTCAAAAAATCCTATTTTTTATCTAAGTTTTTTCTAAGATCTTTTTGCTAAAATCTTTGATAAAAAATCTGTTAGAGAATTTCGAAAACCTATTGCTTCCCAACTACCTAAACGTATATATAATTCTCACTCTCTCCTCTCATTAACTAATTGACACTGCATATCACACTAACAATCTCCCAGGGCAAACTCATAAAGTAATCACTCGGCCAACACCTAAAAGCTCTTCACTCCGACAATTTCACGGCTTTCCTAATTCACCCCACCATACTTTCATTCATCTCTCAATCTCAAAACAAATCACTCGCACAACTCACCATAACTTGATCGCCTTATTACTCCTACAGCACCTCATCCACCGCCATAATGCATCACTCGGGTGGGTGGAATGCAGAAGTGTATACAAGAGCATCAAACCGAACCGATTTGAATGCAGAAGTGTATACAAGAGCACAAAATCAAACCGAAACCGATTTGGATCTTTTACTCTTTTTTTTTAAAAAAATGAGGAGGAAGATAAGTTTGGATTCTACTCAGCTATAAGAGGAAAAAAATTTAGAAAGATTGCATTGTTATTGAGAGAGATTGTTTTTTGTATATAAGTGGATAACTCTTCACACTTCTTCCTTACAACTGATGCAAGAAGAGAGTATTTATAGCAAAAAACTTAGAACTGGTGACTCACCAGTATTTACCAAGGCTGAAGTTGCTTTTCTAAAAGCAACAGCTAATATTAAAAGATACTAAAGTAAAGCTAAAGACAAAGGTGACTCACCTTTGGTTTCTTATCTTGCTTTTTCTAAAGTTTTCAATACAGTAAAGTGGCGGCTAGTTTTAGTGCGTTGATTAGTGGCTTGTCTGCTTTGTACTGTTTTGTGAATAATACTTTGTCTGCTGCTTCTAATCGTACGGATCTCGTCCCTGTAGATCTATGCTGTCTAAGCTGGTGTTGTCATCTTCTGCTGGTTCTGCTATGTCTTCATCTTCTAGTAGTGTGCTTCCAAATGGAGGAATGTTTAGCTTAACATCCATTGGTCCCCATATTTTGAAGAAGCGACCTTCTGTTAGTAAGTTGCAGTTTAACCAAGTTGTCACCCTGGGCAGTTCTCAAAACATTAAGAACTTATAGAGAGCTGGGTTGGTGATGTATTGGAAGTTTTGTACTGGTGTGGATCCTATATACATCAAAGGATTGCTGTATATCTGTTGATATGCTGGTTCCTCCTCGAATCCTGTGATCTTGGGAAGGGTACTAATTATCTGTATTACATTAGTTCCTGGCCTCATACTGTGATTTACACAATATTGTAACCTTTCACTAATGTTGCTGGAAAGCTGATCTTTGGACTTATAGAACAGGCTATCTATCAGACCATGTTCCATAAATTTAATTATTTCTTTTCTTGTTAAATTAGTCTCATAAAGCCTAATACTGGCTTTTAAAAGACCTGTGTAAATAATATCTTTTTAATTAATGTCCATGTTAAGGATGGTCTGGACATCTTGAAGTATATGAACTCCATGGATCTGTCTGTTGTCGAGAGATTCACTAAAACTTATTTGAACCAATCTTTCTTGTAATCTGATTAAATTCTGAATAAATTTTTCTTCACACATATCTTTGATAAGATCAATGACATGATCTCCTCCTTGCATGTCTGCTAGAGGTTTTAGAGTTTCTCTAGTCATTAATTTTAATCTGGGTTTTAAAAACTATAATGGTTTGTTTTTAATAGGTTCCTCACTTTTTTCTCTAAAAGAAGCTTAGTAAGAGGCTATCTCTATTTGTAGGTTAAGGTTTTGTTCAGTGAGTTTAGCTGTTTCTTTTTTGAGGTCTGTGTTTTCGGTTAGGAGTTGGTTATTTCTTTGGCTGACTAGCTCAAGGGTGTGTTTTTGGTATAAGCATTCTCCTTTCAGATCTGCTATTAATTTTTCCTACATAAAAAATTGTTCGTTCAGAGCCTGGTTAGGGATATGACTGGTTATTTTATGCAAAAACGTTGGAGGCTGAAATCCTTCGATGTTGGCTGTATTCAGAGACATAGCTCTGAGCTGTTCATGGAGGGGAGGGAATTCCCCCATGTGTTTCTTGAAGAGGGGATTGAATTCCTCTTGTTGTCTATCTAGTAATTGAATTTATGAAGGTGAAAGAACATCTCCTTCGTTTTATACATAGAAGTTTGGACCTAAGCTTGACCTAGAAAAATCCATTGCTTTGACAAAGCTATAAAATCCTCTGTAGATTGGGGCTTTAAACCCTTCTTGATGTATCTAATCTTGTGGGATTAAATACTTGTGCGGAAATTATGATTAAAGTAACAAAAACGAACGATAGATCCTAAATCAATTGATAAAGCAAAGCACCACAATGTGATTTAAGGGTTTTGAAGCATAAAGGCTAAGCCACCAACTTCAAGAGATTTGATTAACACTCAAGGTTAAACACGAAATAAAACTTTCAATAATTCATTAATTCTAAATCACGTACATCATAAACTATTTATAAGAAAACAAAAACCAACTCCTACTATGCTTAGGACAAGTCCCTAAGTCATAATCCTAATCCAACTCTAAAAGATAGATAAGAAACTCTAAGGTTGAATCTTATAATCTATCTCCTTGAGAACATAGACTCCTAACATAACTCAAATACCAAACACTTAAAGATATGAAGAGTTCTAGCTGAACTCAACTACGTATGCTTAGCATACCAAGACACGCACGCCACTCCTACACTCCTAACAGAACTAGAAGTGTAACATGGATGTATTACGCACCTTGCCCCAAGTTAGTGATCATGCACACGCACTCTTTGGTAACAAAGAATCCAACTAACACGCCATGCATAGAATCCAACTCCAACTGAGGAACCTTCGAACCAAGAGCAACCAATTGAGCAACTTGATCCTCATCTACTCCCGTATCACTTCTATTACTCTTAGTAGCTGGGGTCATGACCTGTATACTCCAGGTTGCCTCCCATGTACTACTGTGTAGAAACTGTAATATTTGGAAAGAGGTTTTTCCAAAATTTTGTTAAAATAATATACTAAACAGTTTAAGATAAGTAGTTTGTGCTTAGATGTGGACATAGTCCATAAATTGTCACAAATTACCTGATGCGTTTGATCTAATGTCATTCCCTTTAAAGGTTTAAAGCCTTTCTCAGGATTGACGCTGTACAACTTATCCTTACCAAAGGTAAATTCTTTAACATAATTTACCTTGTTGTTGGACGTACTGCTGGCTGATGTTTTCTCTTTTCCTTTATGCATTTTTCCTGCAATATCTGTCAATTAATCGTGACAAGCAATCAGCTAAATTATTATTCTTTCCTTTAATGTGTTCGAAAGTGATTTTGTAGCCTTTTCCTTAAATTAGATCTTGAAAATTGATCCATCTTTTATTATTTACCTTCTTGCTATTCTCGTTTTTGATGAATTTGACTATGGCTTCACAGCCTGTCCTAACTGTTATTTCCCTATCTAGGTGTATTTTAAATTTTTCTAAAGCGTTAATAACTGCTTGTATTTCAAAATCTTTGGATGACCAGTTTGAACTTACTCTAAAGTTTCCACTGGCGAATCCTGCTAATTTTTCTTCTGTTTTATTTAGAATATTTACAAGGTTTAGTTATGAGGACTGCTCCCCATCCTTCCTTACTTCAATCAGTTTCTATAATTATATAGTCTGTGGTTAAGGGTAATTCAAAAGGTTTTAAGTGTTTTAACTTTTTCTTTAATAGTCTGAATTAGATTTACATCTTATCTGTTAAAAATATTTTTGTCCATCTTTTGAAGTTTTTCCATATAGAGGTCCTACTAGTTTTGATAGGTTAGGGATAAACTTCCTTGCATAATTAAGTAATCCTAAGAAGGCTTGAAGCTGTTTCTTTTCTTCCATTTTATCAGGGAAGTCTAGAATCTTTTTCTCTATATGGTCTTGTAGTTTGATTTTTCCATTTCCTATTTCTAATCCTGGGAATTGGATATTCTTTTTAAATAACTCCATCTTGGATTCCGCTACTACTATACCATTGCTTTCAAGTATTTCAAAGACCTCCTTCAGGTGCTTAGTACGTTCCTGCAAGGATCTTGAGGCTACTAAAATATCATTAATATATACTAAACAAAAATTTAATTTTCCAAAGAGACTATCCATAAATCTTTGAAAAATAGCTGGAGCATTCTTTAAACTAAAAGATAACACTTTACATTGGACGTGTCCTTCGCTGCAAATGAATGTTGTTCAGGGTTTAAATTCTATTGCTAGAGTTAACTGGTTATATCCTGATTTTAAATCAAATTTGCTAAATATAGATTTGTCTTGAATTAAATTGATGAGAGTATTTTTGTTAGGGATACAATACCCATCATCTATGATATTATCATTAAGTCTCTTATAGTTATAAACTATGGGAGCTTTTCCTCGCTTTAGTTCACTGTGATTTTGTACCAAAAATGCTGCACTTCTGTGAGGACTCATTGATTTTTCAATTAATCCTGCTTCTAGTAATTCAGTGATTTGTTTTTTGAATTCTTCTTTCTCTTTAGGCGAATAGTCTATATTTGCCGTGGTTATAGTAATATCTGGATTTCTTATTTTTTGTTCTACCATATATTTAACCTTACATTTGCTAATGTTATTGGCTATTAAGCCCTTGTTTTTAAGTCTTTGGACAATAGGGTATAAGGGTAGATTATTGTGTGTAATGCCCTTTTCTAGTTCTCTAAATTCTTCTTGTTGGAATGTGATTAAGGTTTCTGTTTCAAGTTGTTGTTGACTTTCTTCTCCTAAAAAGTCTAATTCAGTCTGCCCACCACGCTTTCGCAGCAATTCTGATTTCTGTTGTTAGTAACGAGTTGGGATGTGGTGGATATTTTTGCTAATGGTAATGCTGTTTTGGGTTATTGTGATACTACATTGTTGTGAGGTTATGAAATTCAATCCTAAAACGAATTGAATTCGCTCATTATAGGTTGGTGATATATTTACCTGTGGTATATTATAACGGGGGCTATATCCTCCTGTAAAGTTTTTAAACTGTATGGGTAAAGGTGTAGTGTAGTAGTCTATTTTCGTAGTTTTTCCATCGGCTAGAATAGTAGTAATTATGTCTTTATGTTTTAATTTAAATTGAGTGGGTATTAATTTGTGAGTGATCTGGCTTTTAGTACATCCTGTATCAACTATGGCGTATAATTCTATGGCATTCTGGTTATCAAACTAGATTTTACAGGCTATCTGTAAACCTTGGCTGCTATATACCGGTGTTTTGGTTAAACATACTTCTTCAGTATTTTGTAATGTATGTTCTTCTTCTATTATTAATTCTGTATCCTTTATTGGTTGTTTGAGTTGTTTTTCTTCTAATAATCGTAGTCTTTTTAATATTTCTAAATTTTGTTCTTCTAATGATTCTACTTTAACCATAAGTCCTTTTTGATTGGTTTCTGGGATGTTTGACTTATCTAAGTGTTCATTTTCATCAACTGGTTTTTCTAAACAGAGTCTACAAGCTTCTGTAAAACATACTTCACATTGGTACCTATGCTGAGTAGCTGGAAACCATTTACATAAGTAACATGGTTTATCGTCCATTCCTTTCCTATGTATCCAGTTATGGGTACAAACTTCTTCTTCTGTGTTAGACATGCTAAAATATTCTATAATATTTTCATCTTCTTCTATATAGCTATATACTAATTCATCGTCTGAATTAGCATCCTGTAGGTCATCTAATCCTATTTTCTCTTCTTCTTCTACTATGTAAGCTTTTTCTGAATATTTATTTTTCTTTGGACATTTTTTAGCAAAATGGCCTTCTTCTCTGCATATAAAGCATGCACAATTTTTATTTTTTGGTCTACTAAAATGGTGACCTTTATGTGGTTTTTGTCCCTTTTTATACCAATTCGATTTTCTGAAATTCTTTTTATATTTGGGTTTATACCCATAATTATGTGGTGTAAATATTGCTTTTCTACTGAAAGCCTAAGATTGGCGTTTAAGTTCTTGATTTGCCATTTCTTCTGTGCGTTTTTCTTGTAGATATCTAAATGTAAATGCTACTCTAGGACCCATACCTAAATCTGTATATTGTCCATAGTCTTTTATCCATGAATCTTGGATTTGGTTTCCTAAGGTTCCTGGTAACTTTTGGAAATATTTGTTTGCTAGCTCATCATCTAATGATATGTTAGTTAAGGCTATGTTTCGCATCAACTCTCTAGTGTATTCATTTATATAGTCAAAACTAGAGATTGTTAATTGTTCTAAATTTCTAATAGCTTGATCCTGTTGGAAACTATGGTCTGTGGAGGGTGTGGTACCTATAATAATTAATCTTATTAGATTAGCGAAATTGTTTGGATTTCCTCCGAATGCTTTTAATTCATTAAGTCTTTGTGGGTTCTTGGTTTTATAAGCCATATATAACCCATGTGTTGTTTCTCCTAAGAATGTTTCTAAGTAGGCAAACATGTCAGTTTCTTCTTTGTTCTGGAGAAGTGCCCATGATTGTATTACTAGTTGTTCCCAATTTTGTTGTAGCCTAGGAAACTGTTGAGGTGTTACATATTCTATGTTTATGAGTTTAGGAGTGAATGGTATGTTTTCGTATGGTTTCCCATATGTTGTAGATCCTTTGTAGTTTGGATTATACTCTCTAGATCTTTTCCATAATTGTCTATCTACTGGCCCTGTGGTGTATTCACCAGATGGTTGGTTCCATGATATGGAGCTTTCCCCCATATAGCTATCATTTGCCATTAGTGTGGTCTCAGTAGGTAGTCTTCTATGGATACCGTCTAGACTTAACTTTCCTTCTTTTATAAGATCTATTTTTTCTAAACAATATTTTTTCTGTAATTCTGAATTAGCTTCTTGGAATGACATTCCTAAATCATTCATTAACTCTATAGTAATGTCATCTAATACTTCTGTAATGTTACATGTTTGAAAATCTTTACTAAAGATTTCTTCTTTTGAATTTGTCTGTATCTGACTAATCATTACTTCTTCGTTTTCTTGGAAATCTTCATTTATCCTAGAGATATATTCTAGATCTAGTATTTCTAATTCTTCGTCATCACTTTGGTGGAAGATTGGGGGTTTACTTTCATTAAATAAGGCTATTTCACTAGTCTCTTCGTCTAATTGTTTTTCTAAGTCTGCTATCTCTCTTATTTTATTTCCTTCATTGACAAAAAGGTTTGTAATAGTTATTCTGTGGCATCCTGTAAATACAATATAATTTAATCGTTTACTTATTCTTTCTTTCTCCTCTTTGGTCCTAATTTCTCGTAATTCGTTTGATATTTTCTCAAGCCTTTCTTAGCTTGCTAGACTATAGTCGCTATTTTCTTCTAAATTAGCTAAGCTGTACTCAGTTTCTTCTTCTACTTCTACTTCTTCGTCAAGGTCTGGTCTATTTTCAAATTCACCGAATCTGACTGAGAGTCTCCCTTGTTGGTCTTTGTACATATAACTACTTTGAGGCACTAGAGTGTTTGCTTTATTTTTAAAGAGATCGAAAGAGTTTCCATTGTTCTCCTGCTAACATCTCTTTATCCATTATTGTTGGTTTTATCATTTTAATTCCTTTTGAAGTAATAGCTTTTACAATTTTTTCTGTTTGTAGTTTATAATTAGTTACTGTGGATTTAATAAGTTTTGCTATAGTTCCTATGGTTACTGATAGATTATTTCCTTTATAACCCTCAAAACCTCTGGTCGAACTTTATGATTATGTTTAGACTCTGAACATCGTTAATGAATTTCAATAAATCTGGTGTACAATTTAATAGACCTCTATTGGATGAAAGATCTACTTCCATTCCTGATAAAATAGCTTTTTCTGGGTCTTTAGTCCAGCTATTATCTACTAATAATAATAGTGCTTTAGTACCTGTTTCTAATCTGATTAAGCCTTTTACTCTTATAACTACAAGTCTAAGGTGGAAATATTCCTGGTTTGTTTGAAGCTGCTTAATAGTTTGTGGTGATACTAATTCTAATGATTCTGATCCATTAATTATACTAAGGACATCTTCCCTGTATGTCCTAAAGACTTTCGTGGAACTATCTCTTATTTTCTCCCATGGTCCTTGTTTGTGTAGAGTATTTGGTTCTAGTAACTATATTCTGTTTTTTTTAAAAGTTGCTAAACTTTGCTCTATATCAATAAGTTCTTCTAGCTGAACTATTGGTTCTTTCTTTGCTTATTCCTGGAAAGCTATTCATTTTTTAACTGGTTTTGGTACAAAGTATTTGTACTCTGTGACTGGTTTGGTCTTTTTAATTATACCGTCTGGTGATACTCTTAAGTTATTAAAGGCTTTGACTAAACCATCTTCGTCTGATGAAGATGCTTGTCCTTTTAATTCCCTAATTTGATTTTTTATTTCAAAAAGTTGTTTGTTTTGATTTAATAATAGTTCAACTATTATGTTTAAATATGCTATTTGTACCTGATCTGTTGTTGCTTAAGGCCAATATTCTTGATAGTCCGCTGGTATTTTTACAATTTTCTTAGTTCTTTCTTCAGCTTCTTTATATATATTTTTATTTCTATCTGTCATTAACTTAATATTATCTTCTTTATTTTGTGCATTAGATCTTCTACTTTTTCTATTTTTTCTGAAGTCTGCTGAAGTAATATTTTGGTTTATCTTTACTTAAACTACTAAACTGTGACTTTAGGAAATCTGCGTTTGTGCTAATTTCTTTAATTAGTTTTCTAGTTATCAAGGAGAGCTTTTGTTAATTTGTCTAGGTTGTTATGATAATTATGTTGCTCTAAATTATCTGCTAGACTAATAATTAAATCTGTTATAGTATTTAAGTGAGATTGTTCACTATATAACTTGTGCTTAAACGTATTATTAAAACGACACACGAATTTTGCTTTATCTATTTCTATCTTTAAAGTCGTAGGCAAGATCTAAATATGCAACTGTTTTGAATTTTTCTTCAATAATGTGAAAACTTATAGCTTTTTCAAATCTTTCCTTATCTCCTTGTTCCTCAAGAGTTTTTTTTTTTTTGTTTTGAAATATTTACAAAAAACCATAAATAATTAGAGCATATAATCTTAGATGTTGTTTTAAGAAACCTTACCTATTGGAAAATCCTACTACATGGAACTGTTCCGACGTACTTTTTCTCTTTTTCCGTCAACAGAACTCAGAGGCCTCGCAATCTTCTTCTGGATATGGCTTCTCAATAGTTTATCTAAGATTAATGTTCTAGAACTGGGTCTGATACCAAGTAATTCGGGTGGGTGGAATGCAGGAGTGTATACAAGAGCACAAAATCAAACCGAAACCGATTTGGATCTTCTTTATTTTTTTTTTTTAAAATGAGGAGGAAGATAAGTTTGGATTCTACTCATCATCATCTCATCTCATCATCATAACATGCACATCATACTACCTAATCTAATAATCTTCTCATAATGCCACGCACCATACAACAAACTCCTACACCCAATACCTATTCCATACTACATCAATACCAAAAATCACATCTTTACATCATTAACATACACGCATAATACAAACACAAGACACAATCTTTTAAGACTCGTACAACAATTCAATTTTCTAAGATCCGTACAAATCAACGACCCCGGACGGTGGTATAATTTATGAGGGTCAAATAAATTAATAAACTTTTATTTTTATTTTTTTAATTATTTTTATTATTTTATTGAACTTACTAATATTTTATTCATGATGTGGATTGTTAACGTATTCCCGCGACTATAAGTATTGTATATTATACTAACTCCCTGCAATATTTCTTTTTTATATTTTTATGTCTTCATGAATAGTATTTTTTATAAATTGTTATGATTGTCCTGCATGCTTTTTTTCACCCACATGTTATTATTGCAAAACATGACATAAGGAACTGTTTTAACTAATTCAGATAATTTGGACAACCTGCTAGTTATCTTAAAACATTGATTGCATAATAATTTATCATTAAAAATTAGTCTTTTATTTGTTTCTTGAACCAACCTGGACTAGATATTTTTAGGGTGCTTAAAACTAATATATGATTATTCTTTGGCATAAAATCTGTTGTGAATCGATATTTAGTAGAGGCCAGCAATGGGCAACATAGTTCCTGATTGTGTTGTACCCTGACCCCCGATCTTAATCTATGGTTCATTGTGAACATCTATGGAGTCAGGACGGGGAAATATACATTGGATAAGTCCCTAAGATGGCACTGCAGTTTTCAATATCCAATTAGGTTTATAAGTTTTCCTCTAAAAATTTATTGGCGACTTCAAAACGAATTCCAATAAAACCTTAACAATGGGATAGTCAAATACGCGCTCACACCGTGGTAGGCGAAAATAAAATTACGCCTACAGGGACGAATGTCCTCGGTGGCTTTGCATTCTGTTAAACTCAATTGTAACCAATGAAATAATTATGATAACGAAGTAAATGAAAGATGATAATGACTTATGATAGACTGTATGATTCAAATTATATGTTTGATGAATTTTTGATGACATGAAAGTATGTCTTCTGCTTGGATATGAAAGCGTTGAGTTCTCGTTTTGGAAATATTCTTATATTGGAATTGTAACAGGTTTTTTCTCAAACGCATTTTCCCATTTTGGGTTGTTCAATTTACAAAGGAAACTCTGCCGAGATTTTTACGAAACATTATTTAATTATTAAGGTATTTCTTGAAAGAACGGAGAATGAGAGCAATCTCATTGTATTTTAGTGATTGAAAGTCACCTTTTATTTTCCCCAAGTGGAAAGTACGGCGGTAACGCGTCGACTAAGCTAGGTCTTCCAGTGCTAATCTTGATTAATTAACTTAATAAGGATGCATGAAGCTTGGGGCATTACATTGATTCCTGAAATTCTGACTTGAATCCTTTGTGAACTGATTGAATGCGAAGAAGAAAAAGTTTGAGCAAGAGAAAGAGCAGGGAGCACTAGTGGAAAAAACGCTATATGTCACAACACAACCGCTGCGGTCCTTAAGAGAACTGAATCGATAAATCCTCGAAATTTTGGTTGGGAAACCTGGGAACACAACCGCTGCGGTCCTTAAGAGAACCGGATCGGTTAACAGAAAACCGCTTCGATTTTATGTTAACCACTCCGGTTCTAATAACTGCAGCGGTTAATCGGCCCAAAAGTTGTGACCACTACCAGCCCAAAAGTTCTTGAACTGGCCCAAACATTCTCTCTTCTATCAATCCTAGCCCCCTCTTAATCTCTCTTCTCAACAAACCCTAACCCTTCTCCTTCTCTTTCTCTCTCACCCTCTTTCTTGCCTCAACGACAAACTTCATTCGTCCCTCACCACCAACCGCCATTGTAACCTTCCCTATCACCCTCGTTTCAGGCCTCATCCCTCACCACCAACCACCACTGGCTTTAATTCGCTCTCGTCTTCTTCTTCCTGCTGCGTCTTCTGTCGCCGATCAATCGCCGTCGAATGTCGATAACCTAGCATATGGTTTATAGTTGCATATTTAGGTATTTTTTCCAGTCCTAAAAAAATTGAACCTAGATTTTTTTAATTACTGATTTTTGCATAATTTTAAATAAGTGACTGTGATTTTTTTTTAGTTTTTTTGCTGTGTAGATGGAGATGGTCGTATCACTGGAAATGATGCAACGAAGTTCTTTGCTATGTCTAATTTGTCTTGATCTGACCTTAAGCAGATTAATATACGCAATTTGACACACTCTTATTTAATTATTTTTTAGGGTTTTTTTTGTTATTTGAAGGTTTAAATGGAAAATTATGCTGTAATATGTAGTTATGAATTTTGTTTTATGCTGTAATAAATTGCTAGGTTGTCTTATTTTGAACTTTTGTACTCACAAGAAATTTGAACACATTGCTCAAGTTTATTCATTAAGCTATATATGGAATTTGAAATTGTTTGTTGATTAGCTGAGATCAGCTGATGATGGGGGTGGAATTCTTTGATACTCGCCTACTCGGTGTTGGAGGTGGCGTGGTATTGAGTTAGTGTTTATGGAATTAGTTCTATTTCGTGTAGTGATCAAGGTTTAACTAGTTAGCTCAATGAAGGTTGGTTGTTGTTTTTGCGATTGGATTTTGTAAAAATCTTATTTTGACATAGGGCGATGATGTTGCGTGGGAGAATCCCATGTAACTCCATTTAATACATTTACACCAATATTTTAAGAGAGGCTCTCTCACCTAGGATGGTGTAAGACAATAACTCAAGTTACTTTTATGATAGGTGTTAATCAGAATTTTGTCTAACACTAGTAGAATAAATGCTTATTGCTGCGGTTTTACCCATACGCAGCAATATATCACGACAAAAGAAAAGGTAAACTATAAAATAACCATATTGCTGAAAATCGCAGCAATATGATTGCAACGGAATATTTTTCCAAAAAGTTGACCATTTGACCAACCATATTGCTGCGTTTTCTAGAGAAAACAGCAACAATATATTTCCAACGGATTTATTTTAAAAAAGTGGAATATGTTTTTCCAGATCCGTGTCAGAGATATTGCTGCGGTTTCTGATAGAAACCGCAATAATATATTAAAATAATATTAAAAATATATTATTTAAATATATTGCTGCGATTTCTGACAGAAACCGTAGCAATATCTCTGCCCCAGATCTGAAAAAAACACGGGTTTGATTTTTTTGATTCACTGTTTCCCTCGACTCTCTCTCTCTATCTACTTTCACTCTCTCTCTCTCTCTACTCTCACACTCTCTCACTCTCTTACAATTTCCGGCGACAAGGGTCACATTACTCGTTTTTCCGGCGGTTTTCGGCCTTCTTTGTTGCGTTTTTCAGCCGATTTTTGCCCCTCTTTGGTGCGGTTTTCGCCCCTCTTTGGTGCAGTTTTCGCCCCTCTTTGGTGCGGTTTTCACCACCACCGACGGGTTTTCGCCCTTCTTTTCCACCGATGGGTTTTCGTCCCACTTTTCAACTCCGTTCACAGCCGCCAGCGCCACCTTCCCCTTGTCATGAAAGGTTAGTTTTTCATTATTTCTTATTAATTTTCAATTTTCTTTTTTAATAGGGCTTTACTAAAAAATTTGGCATAAATAGTAGTTAAAAATGCTTAATATAATATATATATATGATTAGTTATACGATTTAAGGATTAAAAACTAATTTTGTGATTATTTTGCTTAAGTTTTTGTATGCCCTAGAATGTTATACGGGATTGTTTTTGCATATGTTTGGTGAATTATTTGAAGTGATATGTATAATGGGATTATTTTTTGCAATGCCTTCATATTAATAGACTCACCAATGGGAAGGGGAAGGGAAATCAAAGGAATGGTTTGGTATTTGTTGTTTGGTGATGACTTGAAATCGCTTAAATGCGATTGTTTGTAAGTATAATGCGATTGTTTTTGCAATGCCTTCATATTGATAGACTCACCAACGGGAGGGGAAGGGAAATCTAAGGAATGGTTTGGTATTTGTTGTTTGGTGATGACTTGGAATCGCTTGAATGCGATTGTTTTTATGTACATCATAATGCCTAGATACCCGTTCAAGACTTACTCATTAGGAGTAAGTCTTGAATAGTCCTCGTTTTGGGACTGTTCTTAAACGTCACATCTCACTTAGGTAGTGAATGTGTGTTGATTCTTTGATTCTAAGTGAAATACGGTTAATCATTTCCCTAATTTGTTCTCCGGGTGCATATAAGATAAGCAATTATCTTCATCGTGTACTTGGAGAACTGAAGGGAAATGCTGCCGAATTTTACTTAGAATCAAAGATGATACATGCACTCACTAGTGGGATTGGACGTTTAAGGATGGGTTAGGTTGGAGTGATAAGGACCCAATGGAAGCATGCATTGAATATTAGTTTGTTGTGTTATATTAATGTGATTTTACTAATTGATAATAATTTTTTATGTATGTATATATGTGTGGGGGTTTTTAGAAATGGATCGAAGTTGGATGTATGGAAAGCGGAATACGTTGGAGTTCGTACAAGGTGTGAATGAGTTTTGTAAACGTGTTTTAGAGCATCAACAACTTACTTGCGAGGATGAGATATATTGTCCATGTGTTGATTGCTACAATGTGAAGATGATTTCTGATATTAGGTTAATAATAGATCATATTATTCGTCGAGGATTTAGAGCTGAGTATTATATTTGGTTATGGCATGGTGAGAAGGGAAAATATACTCAGAATAGGGTTATTGTTGATGATGGCACTAGTAAGTCATTAGAGATTGATATGCCGAATGTTGGGGCTGAGAATGAAGTTGTGATTGAAGATCATGCTAGGATTGAAGGTGATGATGTTGTAGGTAATGAAAATGACAACGGAGATAGTAGTGACACTGAGGATGAAGAGTTTGGTGATGATCGATTAGGTGAGATGTTGGAAGGGGCCCGGGACCATTTTAATGAGCGGCCACGAGTGTTTGATAGTTTGTCTGAAGCTGCTGGGAAACCCCTTTATACAGGGTGTACAAAATACACTCAATTGAGTGGGGTTTTGACCCTTTTCAACATCAAAGCGAAACATAATTTCACTGATGTAGGCTTCACAGAACTCTTATAAGCTTTACAAGATATGTTTCCTGAGGGTAATTTATTACCAAAATCCTCCTACTATGCCAAAAAATTAATGTGTCCTTTGGGTTTAGAATATGAGCGGATTGATGCATGTTTTGATGATTGCGTGTTGTATCGAAATGAGAATGCAGACCTTTATGAATGCCCGAGGTGTGGTAAGTCCCGCTATAAATTGCCGGATGGGGTTGAGCCTGGGCCTGGCAATACGGGTCCTTCTGCGAAAGTGTTGTGGTATCTTCCAATTGTGCCAAGGTTTAGGAGGCCCTTTTCTATCAAAGAAGATGCAAAGAACCTAAGATGTCATGCTGATTGGAGAAAGAAAGATGGGATGCTTAGGCATCCAGCAGATTCTCCTCAATGGAAGGCTATAGATTCCAGATATCGGGAATTTGGTCAGGAAGCTATGAACTTGAGACTTGCATTGTGTACGGACGGAATGAACCCTTACGGTACATTGAGTAGTCAACATAGTACTTGGCCTGTTCTGTTAGTAATATACAATCTTCCTCCATGGTTGTGCATGAAGCGGAAATATATTATGTTGTCTCTCTTAATTTCTGGGCCTAAACAGCCGGGAAATGATATAGACATCTATTTTGCACCTCTCATTGAAGATCTTAAAAAGATGTGGGACGAAGGTGTTATGGTATTTGATGCGTATTCCAATGAAGATTTCAGGCTTCGTGCTATGCTATTCTAACTATAAATGATTATCCTACTTATGGCAATTTGTCGGGGTATAATTCTAAGGAAAAAAGGCATGTGCCATTTGTGAGAATGGTATGGAGGCTACACATTTGCCACATTGTGGGAAACATGTCTATATCATTAATAGGCAATTCCTACATAATTCTCATCCATATCGAAAGAAAAAAGCACCATTTAACGGGTTAGTTGAAAATGCTCCAGCTCCTAGACCGTTGACCGGAAAAGAAGTTTATAATCGTGTTAAGGGGATGGGCACAATATTTGGTAAGGGGGTTAAACCTTCGGAAGACGATGGTGTCATTTGGAAAAAAGAGTCTATATTTTGGAGACTTCCTTATTGGAAATACTTACCAGTTAGACATTGTCTCGATGTAATGCACATTGAAAAAAATGTTTATGATGCAATTATTGGTACTCTGTTGAATATGCCGGGAAAAACTAAGGACGGTCTGAAGGTTCGCAGAGATATAGAGAAATTGAAGATTCGGCCTAATTTATGGCCAAAGGTTAAGGAAAAAGCTAAGAAAGAAAAAGGAACAACAACATATTTGCCTCCAGCTTATTATACATTGTCTAGGCAGGAGAAACGATTGCTCTGTGAGTGTTTATACGGTATTAACGTTCCCACTTGATACTCATCTAACATGAAAAGACTTGTGTTCTTTGAATGATCTGAAATTAATTGGGCTGAAGTCCCATGACTGTCATGTGTTGATGCAAGTGTTTTTGCCGATTGTAATACGCGGGATTCTTCCAAAACATGTCAGGCTTGCCATCACGAGGTTGTGTTCATTTTTCAATACCATATGCAACAAGGTACTTGACCCTGATAAGTTGGATGCTTTGCAAAATGAGGTGGTGATAACACTTTGTCAATTTGAGATGTATTTTCCACCTTCTTTTTTTGACATTATGGTTCAGTTAGTCCTTCATTTGGTAAGAGAGATTAAACTGTGTGGTCCTGTGTTTTTAAGATGGGCATACCCTTTTGAGAGACATATGGGTTCTTTGAAAAAAAAGTGAGGAACCCAGCAAGACTAGAGGCGAGTATTATTCAAGGAACAATTGTCGAAGAGGTTGGAGGATATTGTTCTTCTCATTTTGCTAAGGTTGTGACGATAGGCCTTCCAAAGTCCAGACACGAGGGAAGGTTAGAAGGCAAGGGTGGTGTTGGAATGCGCCTTCATTGAGTAAGTTGAATAAAGCTCAACTTTTCGTGTTGCACCATGTTACTGAAGTTAATCCATACTTAGAGAGACATATGCGTGAATTACGCCACAAAAATCCGTCAAAAGGGGAGAGGGCGTTGATGAATGAGCATAACAGGTCTTTCATTGATTGGTTCCACAATAAAGTAATTGGTGAATTGTCTGCAAACGACCATCATGTACCCGATACAATTAAGTGGTTGGCATACGGTCCACGTGACAGTTTTAAATCGTATGAGGGGTATGATATCAATGGATATACCTTTTACACTGAACGTCAGGACAAGAAATCAAAGGTGGTACAGAATTGTGGGGTTTCAATGGTTGCATCATCTAGGGAGTATGCGAGTGCAAAGGATAAAACTCCGATTGATGCTAAACAATCATATTATGGGATCATTCAGGAAATATGGGAGCTCGATTATTGTGACTTCACTGTGCCTATTTTTCAATGCAAGTGGCGGATAATAGACGTGGTTTGCGAACGGATGAGTGTGGTTTTACTCGAGTCGATATAAGTCGTCCGCGTGACACTGAAGAACCTTGTATCCTCGCATCACAAGCAAAAGAAGTGTTTTATGTATATGATCCAATAGACACTCAGTGCTGCATTGTTGTTAATGGTAAGAGGCGAATTTTAGGAGTAGGTGATGTTGGCGATGAAGAAGAATATGATAAGTTTGATGATATCCCCCCTTTCTCAATCCCAAGTGATGATATGATGGATGTGTCTGATACTGAAAATAATTACATGCGAATGGATCACCAAGATGGTATAACGGTCATCGAGCAACCTATTGACCAAAATTAAAGGTAAAAAATGTTTTATATGAGTAATTTGAATTATAAATTGATGTACTTATAATAGATTTCATTACAATATTGTGTTGATATATATTGTTTTAACTTTTGTTAACACTTTTTGCTTTTTCTATGTATATGTTACAGATATGGCTAGTGACGGTTCGGGCGATCAGTCATCGGATTCCGATGCACCATTTCACCCGGAAAAGGAGGCTGACCAGGGGGAGGACAGTGATCGTGCTGCAGATGCGTTTGATGCTTGGATGCAAAGAATGGAAGTAGAAGCTGATAGAAATGCTTTACTTGACATTGAGGTGACATATGATCCACGTCAGCCACCCCCTTCAGGTTCATGATTATTGTAATATTGAATATGTCATTTATTTGTTCGTTCTCTAATTTAGTTTCCTTATTTTGATTCTTAGATCCTCGTCAGACCAGTGCATATTATGGTGCACAAGGGAGGGGGAAGAAGTCGGGTAGGAAGACAAAGGTATCTAGAAAGAGTAAAAGAGGTCCCACGATGAATCTCCACAACACAGAAGATATGTTCTTAAAGTTTGATGAATTGGGGAGACCAATAGGTAATTATTGATTGTATGATAGGTATAATTTATCATGCTTACGATTTAATGTTTGGATTTCTAATTGTTTTTTCTATTAGGCACGTGGCGATCCAAGTAAGGTATTTGGGTCGGTCTTTCTATTCGCAGGCTTAACATCAATTGGAAATGGAAAAACATTTCTCCTGCCTTGTTGGATTTGATGTGGACATACACTATGGTAAGATATGTTTCATTTACAATTTTGGGATTTATTGTTCTAATGCTGAGCTAACGTGCTTATTTATTTGTTTATGATGGAAAACTTAATATGTTTCACCTTCCGGACGAGGTAAGCTATAAGAGGCACTACTTGACTGCTGTGAACTCTAGATGGAGGGATTTCAAGAGCAAATTGGTATCTGGTTGGATCACAATGACCAGAGTCAGATCAAAGAAGGAGAAGCTAGGTGATACTCCGCCAGATGTATACAAGCACATCAAGATGGAGGATTGGCTTACCTTCAAAGAGGCTATGACGTCAGATGAGGCTGTAGTAAGTTTATAATCAAATTAACTTGGTTTTATTAAATTACATTATATTCTACTAACTTAATGTGTTTTTTATTGCAGAAAAAGTGAGAAAAGGCGCTCGAGAGTGCAAAAAAGAATACACATCATCACCATTTAGGTCAAAGGAACTATGGGGATGCTAGAGAGTTGTGGAAGCAGAAGAACTTTTGTCCACCTAGTTTTGATTCTGGATCGTCATCTAGTACACCATCCTCGTCGGTGTCCTCTCATGTTACTCGGGGTGATGAATGGTGGTGCGCGATGCATAAGAAGGATCCAGTCACTTAACAGCGATTTATTCCAGTTGAGGAAACAGAGATTGCAGCTGACAAATACGTATGTATATCACTGTAACTTTTAGATTGACATATATGCGTTTTATATTTATTAAATACATATATGGGTTATTTGGAACTTGTTTTTTGGGCCGTTGGAGTACAAGGAGAAGCAAGCCAAGGGTGAGTTCACTCCGGTACGTAACAAAGACGCCCTTTTTATGGCTCTTGGAGAGAAGCCAGATCACTCGGGTCGTTGTTATGGTTTTGGAGGCTACAATGTTGGCTATAGGAAGACTTTTGGTCCTCCACCTCCTAGGAACTATTGGAGCTCGAGTCAGGAACAAGAGGAAGCATTCATGCAGAAAATGACTGAAAAGTGGAGAGTTGACATTGCAACATATATGCAGAATGTTGCGCTTTCACAGCCCACTCAGCTACCTACTCCACCATTTGATCCATCACCTGCTTCACCATCTACCGGGCCAACTGCTTTTCAGCCCACTCAGCTACCTTTTCCGCAATTTGTTCCATCACCTACTTCAGCATCTTCTGGGCCAGCTGCTTTTCAGCCCACTCAGCTACCTTTTCCGCCATTTGTTCCATCACCTGCTTCAGCATCTTCTGGGCCAGCTACTTTTCAGCCTACTCAGCTACCTTTATTCCATTAGCTGCTTCACCATTTGGTCCATCAGCTGCTTCACCATCTGCTGGGCCATCAACTTCACAGCCCACTCAGCTACGTACTCCACTATCTGGATTTTCCGACACTCATTCTCCTCATTCGAAGTTACATGTATTTATCATATATACATGTGTTTTATACAAATAATTATCATATATACATGTGCTTTACACAAATAATTATCTTATATATTTAGAACTTTATGTTATTGTTAGGACGAGATTCCCTGTCGATTGTATTTGATAGATCCAACTAGTGGAAAGACTTGTCTAGTGGCAGATGCACATTCTTATTCTTTTGATGAGACCACTACAGTTCATGGGTCTAGAATGATGAATGGTCCCCTTCGAGTGAAAATTCATCGTTTTGTAGAGAAGTATGGTCATTTGCCACTACCTGTCCCCGTCCCTGCATATGAAATCGACACTACAGAAACTGCTTTGGGTACGTGGGTGCAATGGCCAAAAAATTTAGTGCAAATATTAGGTGATGAGGTAATTGTTCAAATTTTATCCATTTTTGTAAAGATAATAGGATTAAATTTAAAAATTACATAATCTTATGCGCGTTCTCAAAATTTATTATTAGGTTACACGGACACCTAAAAAACAAAAGGAGATTTCGGGGGAGGCTGTTAGATGTCCTAGCCAGCAGCTTTCAGCCGGTTCGGCTACTCGTTATAGTCCAGTTGTCGATGATGTATCGTTCTTGGAATCCCTCACTGAAGACTGTAAGGAGTTAGCAGATACGCTTACCCTTGCCGTCGCAGACGATGATACCGTTGCTGTAACATTGCCGAGCTCATTGTTCCATTATTCAGAAGATGCCACCGCTTATCTGACCAAGGATGATATTGCTCAATTCCTGAAAGGGGAGATGCTTAATATTTCTATTATCCAAGTGTACATGAGGTAACAATAATCAAAGTTATGATTTTTTTTACATTTGATTGTATGATAGTTGTATTTTCCACATAAAATTTACGTTTATCTATTTTTTTTAGGGCAACACAGTCTGACTTGGATGGATTTGGGGCTGCTGTTGGAGTTTGTTGGATGTGCCCGGAGAGTACCGCGGATGTGCATGCTTTGGCGAATATAACGACTTACATTCAGTGTGCTTTGACTGGATCCGTCGTTCCTGGTGCTGGTATCATCTTCGCGCCAATCTTTCAAGAGTAATATTCTATCTTAATAGCTTTACAAATAAGGATTGTTGCATGACATGTGAATTTTTTAAGTAATTATTATTATTCAATCTTGCAATAGCCGTCATTGGATGCTCCTTGTCATACGTCCCATGCTCGGGATCATTTATGTCTTTGATTCTGCTAGCTTTCACAAGGAGCGGAAGTTAAAGATTTGACCGCCTATGATAGCGTAAGTTGATCGTTTTGATATATTTTAAATGAATTTAAATTATAATATAAAGCAAGTAAAGTGTAACTCATTTGATTTTGTTTTATGTAGTGCTTTTAGGAGGTTTCGGATGAGCGGCAACGAAGTTCGTCACCACAAGCTTATTTGGAGATGTGTTCAGGTATAATAGACTTATTTTATTCAATTAAAAGCATATGTTATGTCATTCTCATTATACGATAAATTAAACTTCCTCATTTTCTTAAAACATTCGTTAAAGTGCCCACAACAACAAGGAGGCACGGAGTGCGATTATTTTGTCATGCGCAACATTTTTGACGTACTCAGTTTATATTCTGGTTCGGAGGATTTCGATGAAGTAAGTTTTTTGTTCACTTATTATTCATTTCATATTTTATATATTTAACTATTGAAAGCTAACTTTGGTGAATTATTTTCAGGTTGCTCGTACCTTTACCCGCGATCCTTATACGGATGATCAAATCAATGAGGTGAAAAATAAGTGGGCAAAATACTTTATTGATAATTGCTTTGCACAAGTTAGTGAATGTTAATTTTCTTTGCTTCTCTTACAACGAATATAATTTAGTGCAACTTCTACCAACCAACATTATCGTAATTTATTGACTTGGATTTCATGATATATATATATATATATATATATATATATATATATATATATATATATATATATGTTGGATTCGTATGATATCTATGCTGGATTGAATCGTATATATTTCTTGTTAAACTTGGAATTTGGATTGTGCGTGGAAGTTGGATGATGGATGGATGTTGGATGAATTATGGATTATATGTTGTTTGTTGGATGAATTTTGGATGATGGATGGATGTTGGATGAATTTTGGATGATGGATGGATGGTTGTTGCATATAATATTGTACAGGTTGATTCCCAATTATGGGTTTATCCAATTTACAAACGGAGCTCTGTCGAAATTTATGCAGAAAATATTCTGCTTGATGCATCCTGCTTGCTACATTCTCTGCTTCTTGCATGAGGTTGGTGGAACATATAAAATAAATTTATTAAAAAAAAAAAGCAGTATATTGCTGCGGTTTGTCTTAAAAACCGCAGCAACATCCTGTTTTTTTATAATAAAAAAAACATATTGCTGCGGTTTTTAGGAAAAACCGCAGCAATATGTGTTTTTGGGAGAAACCGCACCAATATACTTTTATTTTTATAATAAAAAATATACATATTGCTGCGGTTTGTCCTAAAAACCGCAGCAATATGGTTTATTTAAATAATGAAAAAAAGTAAATATTGCTGCGGTTTATCCCAGAAACCGCAGCAATATGTTATAATATTGCTGCGGTTTAAAACCGCAGCAACAGTTTAATTACCTATTGCTGCGCCGTTAATTGTTGCGCGGTCAAAACCGCCGCAATAGGCCACTTAATGAACGCAGCAATAAGCATTTATTCTACTAGTGTAAGTTTTTAATAATCAAGCAATTGATAATGCTGTTGAAAGTTTTGGTGTTCAAGTCATTTATCGTGCAATATTTTAGCTGTGATAACTGATAAGAGGTACTTCTTGACATGACTCTAACACTTGTTTTTTTAAGGTTTGGGCGTTTGCAGATACCAAGAGGCAGGGTTACTTAGGCTTTAAAGAGTTTGTTGGTGCAATGCAGGTTGGGACATATTGATTCTTTGTAGATTAGAGGTAATTTGTAGTATATGCTAGGTTAACAATATACAATTATGTGACTTGTGTCTCTGTGATCTTTGATTAATGGTCTGAGTGGAGAAGAGGAAAATCCTTCTGATAACCAAGTGAGAGTTACTAGCTCCAGTTCTTTATTTATGATGTAAATTCTGACATGCACATTATTTTGAAGAGGAAAATCCTTATGATTTCCAAGATGAGAAAGATACTTATCCATTTGAAATTGATCCCTCTCAGGTAATCTTTTTGCCTATCATCATGGAATCCATTAGTTGACCGGCATGATGGCAGCCACGAGAGGCAACTTATTAGATCACGAGAATGAACAACTCAATCCAGTATTTAATGCAAGGCAATTATTATCAGTAAGGAAAAGCAAGCATGAGATGTTTAAATCTAAGGTGGCCAAGAATCAACAAGGGTCTAGGCTTCCAAAAGTTGATGAGCCATTCACCTTGACGACAGACATAGATGCTGGACGAAAAGTTGAAGAGCCTTGAAAGAGTGACTTTTCTGAACTTGAAAATGAACAAGGGCTCTTCAATTCACCTGTAGTAAGCAGCAAGTATCGGTTAAAGAAGTTGCGGTCTAACTCCACTAGGAGTTCCCAGTATCTTGAACCAAGGTATGACTTCGGAACTCCTCTATACCATAAATTATGTAGCCTCTATTTCCAACTTTTACAAGGGTATCTGCAAGAGTGGAAGAGGAGTTGATGCACATTCTAGATCTGTATGAGCATTATTTTGGAGCAGAATGATAAATATATTTTTCTATGAGTGCAAAAAAGAGCCTTGATAACTGTTCTGTAAATTGAGGAATGACTTCTACCGCTAAATTAATTTTTATGGCAGGGTCAAGTTATACAAGATGAAGCCACCAATACGACGTATTGTGCTTACAGTTCAGATGTTGTTACTGGATAAGGGGTCGGTGGATTCCTGTTTCTTCTTTGAAGTGAATCACTGCTTATGGGTATGACAATGTGTTTCGGGTGTGAAACAGTGGACGTCAAGGGTTGACGGCCTGTCGAGGATGAACAATATTTGGCGACGTCGAGTATGTCGGTATAAGATGATTTGGATTGTCGGGATACGTGCACAATGAGCAAGGGTGACTGACCTCGGGGGGTTGTCGAGGAAACCCACTCCGATGCCTAAGTCAGACAAGGTACGTTGAACAAGTACAGGTAAATTAGGTAGGTGAACAGTAAATTACGTACCTCAGAGTCAGTGCAGGTGGGCTATTTATTGTATATTACTAATAGGTCGGTTTATCCTTGGTGAATCCTTGATATACACGTGTACTATTTAATCAGATCCGTACACGTATGCGTCGCTGCCTAGACATGTTGTCAGGCCGGCAAGTCTGACAAGCCATTTGTCAAACCGGCAAGTCGAGTTACGAATTTGCTATTCTTAGCGATTCCTGTCATGAGGCATATGATGCCGGCAAGTTCCTGCCGGCATGAGCCTATGACGACGTCGGCAGTTATAAGGGAGTTTATATACTCCCGTACAACTAGCCCCCCAAAGTGATGGCGGTGTACCGTCATTACTTTGTCGGGACCATGTCAAATTTTTTTTTTGAAAAGAGGGCGCTGTAACTTCACGTGGGCCCTGCCACTTATTTCGATCTATTCATGGCAGTTGAGTTGTGCGCGATCTTGGTCGTTCGTTTCTTTTTGCTTTAATTGGCATAGTTATTCTTCTTATCTCTCCTTCATTTCTTTTCTTCCTCAAGAGACCCTTCTCCTTCCCTGGAAATTTTCTCTTCTCCCTTAGCATTTTCTTTCTACATTTCAAGGTTCCGGCTCAATTTTTCTTTGTATTTTTACTCGCTTTTGCTTCGCGCATCTCCCTGATACCTGCTAA
Source organism: Beta lomatogona (assembly GCA_947646795.1). Lineage (NCBI taxonomy): Eukaryota > Viridiplantae > Streptophyta > Magnoliopsida > Caryophyllales > Amaranthaceae > Beta > Beta lomatogona. The sequence goes on along the minus strand of CANSNZ010000955.1, from coordinate 2,649,036 downwards.
CTACTCTTTATTTTCAGTGGGTTTCATTTTTTCGGCGAGAGTTCAAGTAAAATTTCGCAACTTTCCGGTTTAGGGTTTCCTCTTTATTCCAGGTAAAGTTTTGAACTTTCTTCAAGTTTCCAATATTTTGTGTTCCGATTTTGTTTTTCTTGCTTGAAATTCATTCTTCGGGATGCTGGTATGTCTAGTATGTCTGAGGATAGTCAAAACGAGCCCGAGGATTATATCGCGGCCCTTTTCGGGTCTGACCCAGAGTCTCTAGAGGTTTCTTCTAAAGAGACCCCCACCCGTTTGGAAGACGACGGTGGTGGTCCTTCGACCCCCGAAGGTGCTAATAGTAAGCCTACTTCGGGCGCTCATTCGGGGTCGGGTACCTTCTCAGTCACACGCGAGGAGGTACGACAGAGTTTGTCGGACCTCCAGGCCGAGGATGCAAAGGGAAAGCGCCCTGCTGAGGTACAACTTTCTTCGGAGCTCCTTAAAAAGATCTGCCACGAAACCCTTGGGGAATTGATTCCTACGCCGCCAAATTCTCCCTTTGGTGCGATTGAAATTGAACCCATCAGTTGCGAGTATTGGTTGGAAACTGATGAGCAAGCCATATACGAGTATGGCACAAATTCTGGAAGGGCAGGAGTTACTATGGCGGTTCCTCCCCTTGTCGAGGAAAATGTTGGCGTTTCTCATGAGCCCACTAATTGGGACGATGCTTTGAGCAAGGGTAAGTTAAGCCGAGAAGAGAGATATCGGTAGAGAAAACTTGGCGGCCGATCTAGAGCTGCTACCAATCCTGTGTTGAAAAGGACTGAGCCCCCTGAGCTTGTTGATTTATGCTCGTCTCATTCTGAGAAAACTCCTTTAGAAAAATCTAAAGTTAAGAAAGCCTCTCGGGTTGCCTGGAGTTCAAGTAAGGCTCCTACAGCTATAAGCTCTGCCGCCAAGTCTGAGGATGGCGAAGATGGTGATGACGAGAGGCGGAGCGGGAGTGAGGATGATGTTGGACTTGAGGACGAGTATATGCCAAAGGGCAAATGCGAGGGTCCTTGTAAAATGACGCCAGAGGCTGCTTGGCTGAGGGACGCCCAGAAGTATGATTATTGCTCTGCTGCTGCTAATTAAGTTGTACAAATTGCCGGTTGGGTATGAGCTTATTTTGCCGGGTCCTGATGATGTTATAATTCGTCCCCATGTCAGTTGTGTAGGAGTGTATAGCTACCACTTAGAATTTGGGTTATGTTTCCCTATGGACCGACATCTGGTGGACCTTCTTGTCGGCCTCAACGTTTGCCTGGCCCAACTTACTCCCTTAGCCATCCGTCATCTTATTTGTTACATATGCACTTGCCGGTTTTATAACTTCCCTCTGACCTTTAATCTGTTTAAACACCTACACAACCTCAAACGTGATGGGTCAAGTCACGGTACTCAAACGGATGATGATGAGGCTGGCAAGAATCAAGGATGGTACTCTTTGTATACTGCCAGAGGCAAGCTAACCATCTTCCCTCGCATGACTTCCATGAAAGGTTGGCGGCAGAGGTGGTTTTGGTTGCGAGTCTCTGTGTCCATCCCTTTCCGCCGGTGGTTTACCAAACCTAGGCGTAAGCTGGAGCATATTGCTATTGCTCCTTTAAATGAAAAAGAAGAGAAGGCTTTTTCTCATTTTGATACAGTTCCCCCCTACCGGCAAGAAAGGTAGACCCTTGCCGAAGGTGTGGTTGTCGCATCCCAGGTATATTTTGGGAAACATTCCCTTGTCGGCTACTGGGATGTGCCGAACTCATCCATCCGGTAAGGATGGTAAGGGTCGACAAACATGTGCCTCTTCTTTTTTTTTTATTTTTTTTTTTATTTTTTTCACTTACTGTTGTTTTGCTTTCTCTTTCAGCTTTAAAAGCTTTGGACCGCAAGTGTTTGGGAGTAGATCAGCGTTGGGCTCCTACAACCACCATGCCTGAAATGCCTCCTCCTGGGAAAGAAGCTGAGTCTATTGCTGCCTTTGCTAAGGCCCACCATACCGGTCAATATGGCACCAAAAAGGATAGCAAAAATTCCCTCTCGCCGACAAGCACCTCAAAAGGATGCTGCTAAGAAGGCTGCTAGTGTGTTGCCGGCTGTGAGGGGTGGCCTTACCAAGAGGGGGGGACAGTAGAGCCCAATCTGAAAGCAGGCGTCAAACTCCCGACAAGTCGGTCTCTCCCATGGAGGTCGCTAAGCCCGTTGATATTAATTCTGCTCCTGCCAACACATCTGATTCTTCTCATGATAATAAAAGGAAACTGGCTACTTCTCAATCAGACCTTAAGTTTACTGAAGTATCCGGTGGCAAGCGTCCTACCTTGCCTATTGAAGAAAGGGATGAAATTCTTTCTAAAATTCCTGACAGCATATCTTTCAAGGGCGACAACTTCATAGAACCCAGTCAAGTTCTGATTCCTCCTGGCCATCCTTTATTCAAACATGACAGCGTTTCAGCTCACCCTGTTAGCACTTGGCAACCTATTCTAGATGTCGAGACTAACGAGTCTCTACAATTCGATTTCCCTGAGCTCGATGGTAATCTGGGGTGGCGAATTTTGTAAAATTTGCAACTCCCTTTGGATTGGCCTGTGGATGTTGTTCATACTCCTGCAGCCGTTGCTTCTCATAAATTCATGGAGGTAAGAGAACATTCTTTTGCCGGTTATTAATTCTTCGGCTGTTTTACCTGCTTATTTTTCTTCCTTTTTATTTCTCTACAGGCCGCCAATGCCTTGAATAACTTTACTCGGTCATACCAGTTGGCGTGTAAGCAAAAGAATGCCTTTGCTAACACTTGCAATCGACTAAAGCGCTAATTGGAGGCTCAGAGTAAAGCTAAGGAGGATTATAAGCAGAAGACTGATGCTGCCGCCCAGGATAAGATAAAATAGGAGGCAGAGAAGTTCAAGAAAGAGCAGGCAAAGAATAGCTGCTGTTGAGACAGAACTTGCTGATGCTAACCAAATAGCGGTTGAAGAGTATCGAGACTCTGACGAGTTCGTAAATTATCTCGTTCAACGTCACGCCGGTGGACGGTCAGCTGCTATGCGTTGTGTTCTGCGGGAACATCCTAATTTTGATTGGGATTTGATTGAGACGGCGTATGGTACCGACAAGCACAAGCAACCTTTGCCTGAGGAGAAAGAGCCGGTTGCCGAGTTTCACGTTTGTAATGCCGATCCGCGCTATGACATGGATGTTGACGATGGTGATGAAGCCGACTCCAAGAATGATCAGATGTCTACTGATAATGTTGCCATTGATGGCAAGTAGAGGTTTTGGCGGTTTTCACCAATTTCATTTGTTTCTTCAAACAATTTATGACTTCTACTTTTGGGTGTTGGGAAACTTTTTAAGGCTTTGTTAAGCCGTCTGCCTTTCATCTATGCCTCTGTATGAACATGTTTCTTTCCTTTCTTGTTTGCTGTTTGACAAGATGCTTTTGTTTAAAACTATTGTGTTTTGGGTGCATGCCACCATGCTATGATATATTAAATCACTAACTACTCGAGTCCTTTTATTATTACTCGAGCTTTTGTTAATGTGATTTTTGCTGGGTGTTGGCAACTTATTTGCACCTTATAAGCAAGTTTCGATTTATTTCGTAAGTGTTGGTTAGCAAGCATAGGCACTTATTACGGCTTTTTTTTGAAAATGTATGATTAGGAATCATATACATTTCTAAGTGTTAGTTGACAACCAGACACACTTGTGGAGAACCTAAACAACGCAGTTGGCGGTAAGATGCTGCCTTGTTGGTGGTCAGCTTTTCTTTTTCATTACTATGTGTTGTCTCCCTTGTTGGTGGTGGACTTAGACACTTTACAGCCTATTTCCAGAAATAAGAATAAAAGTGCTAGGTACATCATTTTCATTCTTCGACAAAGTATTTCTTAAGTACACTTGCATTCCAACTATTGGCCATCAGTTTGCCGTCCATCTTACTTAGCTTGTAAGCGCCTGGTACTATCTCTTCCTGTATGACATATGGGCCTTTCCAGTTGGCGGTGAGCTTTTCCTCAGCATGGGCCATGCCATTTGCTGTTGTTCTTCTTAGAACCAGATCGCCAACTTTGAGAGGTCGATAACTTACGCGCTTGTTATAAGCTCTTTTCATTCAATCTTTCGAAGCCGCTAACTTGACTTCTGCCGCCAATCTGACCTCTAGCAAAAGATCCAGAGCTTCTTTTTGCAACTGGTCATTACTCTGCTCCTCAAAATATTATATTCTGAAGTTCGGCAAACCCACTTCCACAGGCATAACAACATCTACTTCGAATGTCAGCCTGAATGGACTTTATCCAGTTGATTCTTTTTCTGTTGTCCTGTTTTCCCATAGTACCTCTGGTATCTTCTCGTCCCACAACCCCTTCAGATCGTCAAGTTTCTTTTTTAGTGCATTGAGGATTTGTTTGTTGGCTGCTTCTGCCTGGCCATTACAAATAAGCAAAGTTGACCTTGAAGTCCGCCAAGTATTTCTGTACCGGCTTACAATCGAACTGCACACCATGGTTGAACACAATTGCGGTAGGGATGCCGAATCTGGTGATGATGTTGTGCCAGATGAACTTGATAACTTGTTGAGCCTTAATCGTGAAGGTGGGTTCAACTTCTATCCATTTCGTGAAGTAGTCAATGTCGACTATTAGGACTTTCTTGCTACCAGTGGCTTTAGTGAATGGTCCTAGAATGTCCATTCCCCACTGTGCAAATGGTATGGGGCATAAGATGGGTTGCAGGTCATTTGCCGGCAAATTAATGATGGGTGTGAACCTCTGGCATTTATCGCATCTTTTCACGTAATCTTGTGCTTCTGCCACCACAGTTGGCCAATAAAACCCTGCCCTGAGAGCTTTATGGGGCAATGTCCTGCCGCCAATCTGGTTCCCGCAAATTCCTTCATGGATTTCTTCTAATATTTTTACTGCCTCTTGGGCCGTGACACACTTGAGCAATGGCATAGAGAACCCTTTTTTGAACAATTCCCCTTGATATATAACGAACCAGCTAGCCCCTTTGTTGACTCTGGTTTGCGCTTTCCTCTCTTCTGGCAATTCTCCTGTTAGCTTGAACCTAACTATATCAGAGTACCATTTGTCGTGAGTAGTGATTACGGCCACCGACACTTTCTGCTCAATACTTTTCTCTTTGAGTACTTCTACCATGACGGTTCTTTCAATGTCGATCAGTGATGAGCTCGCCAACTTGGACAAAGCGTCAGCTTGACTGTAAACTGCTCTTGGAATGACATTTATCTCGAAACTTTGCAGCTGTGAAGTCATCTCCCTCACCATCTCAAGATACTTTATCATTGCTCGCTCCCTAGCTTAGTATTCCCCTTTTATCTGACTGCCGACAAGCTGGGAGTCTGTGGACAGATGAACTTTTTTGGCATCAGCCGCCAAACACAACCGCAAACCCGCCAATGTAGCTTCATACTCTGCCTCATTGTTCGAGGCTTTGAACGAAAATCTGATGGCATACTCAAACACACGCCCTTCTGGTGATGTCATAATTATGTCGGCACCTGATTCATGTTGAGCAGATGAGCTGTCAACTGATACTTTCCAAATGCCGACTTCTTCTATCTCTTCCTCATACGTTGCTTCCACGACAAAATCCGCCAAGGCCTGGGCTTTTATTGCCGATCTGGATTTGAATTCTAGCTCAAATTTTGACAGTTCAATAGCCCATTTCAATAATCTGCCGAAGGATTCTAGTTTGTGCAAGGCCTTCTCTCCAGAGGATAATTCGTCAAGATTTGGACCGAGTGCGCATCAAAATACGGCCTTAATTTCCTTGCCGCCACCAATACTGCATATGCCAATTTTTCAATGGGCTGATATCTTTGCTCTGCCCGGTTCAAGACATGACTCACAAAATAGACTGGCAATTGTTCCTTGCCTTTTTCTACGATGAGCACTGCTACTGTTCTCGGCGTAGCCGACACGTACAGCTGTAGTTTATCTTGCGGTAATGGCCTGGCAATAGTAGGTAACTTGCTCAAATGTTCCCTAACCATGGTGAAAGCTTTTGCCTGCTCCTCACCCCACTAAAATTCTTTGTTTCCCCTTAGGATCTTGAAGAAAGGCAGAGCTTTGTCGGCAGACTTGGAGATGAACCTAGTTAACGCCGCAATTCTTCCGGTCAATCTTTGGATGTCCCTCACACTTTTGGGCTCTGGCAAGTCTATGACGGCCTTAACCTTGTCGGGGTTGGCGTCAATTCCTCTTTCGCTGACCGTGAAACCCATAAACTTGCCGGACTTCACATCGAATACACACTTCTTTGGATTTAACTTCATCTGGAAACGCCTCAACGTTTCAAATGTCTCTTGTAAATCTTTTAAGTGATCCTTCTCCGTCTTGCTTTTTACTATGGAGTCGTCAACATATACTTCCACATTTTTCCCTTTTTGAGCCTCAAACACCTTGTCGACCAGTTTTTGGTATGTTGCCCCTGCATTCTTCAACCCAAAAGGCATGGCCTTATAGCAGAATACACCGGCATCCGTGACAAATGTCGTCTTCTTTCTGTCCCCTTCAAACAAGCTTATCTGATGATAACCCGAATAGGCATCCATGAAACTTAACATGGCGTGCCCACTAGTTGAACAGACAACCTGGTCAATTCTCGGCAGTGGGTAGCAATCTTTTGGATAGGCTTTATTGAGATCTGTAAAGTCAACACACATTCTCCACTGTACACTTGCCTTCTTGCCATTACTATGCTCTACAGCCATGATGAGTAGTCGCTAGCCATGACCCACAAGTCCAAGATCGTATATTTCAGGTTGTTTCCTCTGCGAATGTTATCTAATTCATAAGTGATTAGTATTATTTTGGTGTTAATTGAGATTAGTGATTACTAAGGGAGTTAAGCTAGCACCTCGGGAATCGGGCTGTTACAAATAGTATCAGAGCAACCCTGCGACCGTGCGCTGAGTTAGCCACATAGCGGGGTAAAATATCATTTGGAATGGGTGTGTGTTACTTAGGTAATCAGAGTTCAATTTTTGAGCTATTGAATAAGAATAAGAGTCTAGATTTGTGCAAAACTTTGGGAATAAGAATATGGAATTCGAATTTGTAATTTGAGGATATTTGAAATCTATTTGTTGGGAATATTGAGAACTTTTTCATAGAAATTTAGTAAGGACTATCGGAGGCTGTAGTACTTGATATATGGATACTTAAAGTTGATCTATGAGTTTATGTTTTGAAGTTCCGAGGACGAAACTTATTTTAAGGGTGGTAGAGAGTAATAGCCTGAATTTTTAAGCAGGTTCAATTATTTTGTTAGCTATATTAAGTCTTCATCAGGCTTTGGTCCTTTAAGTAGTTTGAATTCTCTCCAACGGCATAGTAGGACAAAAGGGGATAAGAACCATCATTTTTAATGTTAAGAAGGCAAGTGGATAAGCTCTAACATTCTTAGTGGTTAAGAAAGCAAGTGGATAAGGTCTAACATTCTTAGTGGTTAAGAAAGCTTGTGTATAAGCACTATCATTCTTAGTGGTTGAGAAAGCTTGTGGATAAGCACTATCATTCTTAATGGTTAAGAAAGGTCAAAAATGATAAGCACTATGATTCTTAGTGGTTAAGAAAGCCTTGAGAACCAATAGATAAGTTAGAAAGCCTTTGAGAGCCTTATTCTTTAAGATTATGAAAATCGCATAGAGACCATTTTTATCGGGTAACAATGAACTTCCAGTTAAAGAGCCTTTTTGGGTTGAATCCGAGCTCAGAACCTAATCAAACTTGATATATGTTTTGTTTGGGATGTATTAAGGTTAAAATGGTCATTTGTTCCCAAAATATACGTGGCTTAATATGGTAAGTTCCTTACATAGGGAAATCTAGTCAGCTAAAATATCAGTTCGTACCTATAGTAAAAGAAAGCTTCTAAGCAGCTACTTAAGTGTCGATCTCCCAAAGCTCTTTTCATGCATGAAAGCCAACATATTAAGCTAACACCTCCAATAAGAATCACCTAGAAACTCCAAGAAACCGACCTTACCCAGAAGAGGTTTCCCTCCTCCATGGGTACCGCCAGAACAGGCCCTATAAAAGGGTGTCATGGTTTTTCGTCCTTTTCTCCTAAATCTTCTTCTTCAACACCTACTTATCTATACATAAAACTCTTCTAGACATAATTCCCTAGTGTTTCAAGCTTTTGGTATAGTTTTCAAGCCTTGGAAAGTTGTAGAAAACTCCATAGAAACATCAAGAAAACTGCTGTAAGCACAGCTTTGCATCTCTCTTGTACTTAGCTTAGTTATTTATGTTCTAAAACTTGTGTAAACTAATCCCTAGCACTTTACATATTCAGGGGAAGCTGTAGGAAGGATAAACCACTTGGAATAAGGAGTTTGAGTTACATTAAGCACCCTAAGTGAAGGTACACACTTAGTTTGGATTGTAACCTATAGATTTTTTCCTTCATATGGTTAGATGATTGTTTCTTTCTATTCTGAAGCATGATTATGAAATGAAATATCTTCTGATATGCATATTAGTATGTGTGCTTTGAGTATATGACATGGATTTGGCATGATGTGGTTCACTTGAGATGTTTTACTTATCCTAAGCTGGACTTAAACACTAAATTGCCATGTTAATGCTTCTAAATGGAATTTGTTAAGTATATGGAATTGTATGGTAATGAAACACTAAATATATTGGTTTTAATCACGGAAGCGAGGCGTGAGCATACACCCGGGTTAGGGCGGGTATTCCCTAACTGTTACCAAACCAAGAGGGGGAAATCTTGGCGGAAGTAGGACATGTCCGGGTTAAGACTTGCAAGCAGAACAGTAAAAGCTGGGGTGACGACCCTCAATAGTTTGCTACACTCGCGGTCATATCAAAAGAATGAGCTTATGAAATCTCTAAGTAATGGAAATGATTATGACTACTTGCTATTGTGACTATGTGTTATCAATTAGTTTTCAAAATACACCTAAACTTGTATTTTCTATTATACAGTGTGTACTCAGCTTTGCGGATATTGTTGTCATTTCTGTGGCCTGTCACTTGGTGGGTGGCAGAGTCAAAATTTGTTGCAGGATTGTGTTGGAAGCCAAAATCGAGTTGAGAACAAAGTTATGATTCGAATTGTGTATTGTGGGTTAAATTCCGAGATTTAAGTTTGTATATAAAGGAGTTTATTTATAATTACTTACAATATAGATTATTCTTTTGCCATGGAATTTGAGATTGAATGACTATGTAATTGAAGTCTTATTTAAAGGATATAGTTTTGTGGCCCCATAACCCATAGGTCCAGGATCGTATATTTCAGGTTGTTTCCTCTACTAATGTTATCTAATTCATAAGTGATTAGTATTATTTTGGTGTTAATTGTGATTTGTGATTACAGCAGCTCGGGAATCGGGCCGTTACATTCATGGATGTGAAGCCAAAGTATTGGTAAAGGTACCTTTTATCTCAATGTTTATTTAGAGAACATGGATTGTAACAGGTTTAACTGGAAGGTTGAATAGTTACGTTATTATGAACTGGTTTTAGAAAGTGATTTTCTAAATGATTTTGCTTATATGCTTATAAGTGTATATGTTGCCATATTATTCTTGAATTGTTGCTTTGTTGAGGAGATGCAAAGTAAGACGGGTTGCAAAGTCAATCATGAGAATGTGTTCATTGAGTTGAACTAGTTGAGTTAAGAAGCTGATTTATGAGGAAATCCTTGGCAGGTACCCATTGTGGGGGTAATGAAATTCTAACTTATTTACGGTGTGATGTTTCAAGTGCTTATGTACATTGTCATGTGAGCCAATGGAGGCACATATGGACAGGAGCATCCACGGGTTGATGTTGTGTTCATTGAGGGGACCTGATGGATGCTTTTGAGGTCCTGTGATGGGACTTGCCATGCTCAAGTGGGGTCATATAACCATAACCAGTTTGGTGGCTCAACTAGTTCAAACTTAATGGATGTGTGAGGATCCATTACCAGACTCGGTGGTTTTATTAATGAGCTTGATGGTTTAGTGACAGGACAATCCATTACCTTTGTGGTGTTCAATTTATCTGAGCTTGATGGATTGATGAATCTATATCCTTTATGGTGGTTCAACTAGTGTAGGCGTTATTTTATTTCGTCTACGCAATGTGAGCGCGTATTTAACTACCCCATTGTTAAGGTTTTATTGAAAACGTTTTGAAGTCGCCAAGAAGTCTTTAAAGGATGACTCATAAACCTAATTTGATACTGGGAAATCGTAGGGATAAATTAGGGACTTATCTAATGTAGATTTCCCCTTCATGACTCCATTAATGGTCAATGAACCATAGATTGAGTTCAGGGATGAGGGTACAAATACGATCTTAATGAACCACGTTCACCCATTGCTGGCCTCTATTAAATATTGATTCAGGTCAAGTTTTATGCAAAAGAATAACCAGATAATATTTTTGAACACCCTAAAAATCTTAGTCTATGTTGGTTCATTAAACAATCAAAAGACTATTTTTTAGTGATATGTTATTAAGTAATTAAAATTACAAGGACCCTAACAAGTCGTCCAAATTATCTGATTAATATTAGAATAATTCCTTAGATCTTGATTAGTAATAATAACATGTGAGCAAGACAATCGTAATTATGTATATAATAATAAGACAGAAAGAATAGAGGTTAGAATGTACAAAAGAACGATTTTTTTATTACAGATCTACATCATGAAAGAAACAATTAGTAACTTACAATATAAAAAAAAAATTATTCAAGGACCCTCAGGAATATATCGTGAAGCCTGAAGATCGAACAAAGTATGTGTATTAAAGTATGTGTTTTTTTGTAAGTTTGCAAATGTATGTTTGTGTGTTTGTAGATGTAAAAGTATGAGAGTTCTAAGAGAGAATTCGTAAGCGTTCGAGTGTTGAGCGTTCGTATCTGTAAAAGTGTTTTTTAATTCGGAAAATCAAGACATATTCCTTCTCTCATTTGTAAAAGTGTAGATATTTAAGCGAATGAACTTTTCGTAAGATATATTTCTCTCATTTTAGCGATTGAACATTTCGTAAGTTATATCTCTCGGTTTTAAGCCAATGAACTTTTCGTAAGTTATATTTCTCGTTGTTGAGCGAATGAACTTTTCGCAAGTTATTCTTTCTCGCTTTGAGCGAATGAACATTTCGAAAGTTATTCCTTCTCGCTTTGAGCGAATGAACTTTTCGCTAGTTATTCCTATTCCAATTGCTTTTAACCCAAATAAATTTACCTCGAATAATCCCTTTCATGTGAACAAGCTTTTTGTAAGTTGTTATTTTCTTCCTCACTTTTCAGCGAATGAACTTTTCGTAAGTTATGCTTTTTCGTAAATTATCAATCAGAAAGGTGACAGACAATCGTCGGGTCTGCAGACCATCATCAACCAGAAAGGCGGAAGACAACCGTTAGGTCTGCGGACCATCATCAATCAAGACAACTCTACTCCAACATGAGCCGGACCAGAATAGCTCTACTCCGACTTGAGCCGAACTAAAATAGCTCATAACTCCGACATGAGCCAGACTAAAATAGCACATGATCCTTCTTTCACATATCTTTTCATTTTTGAAAATTTACAATTATTTTGCAAATATGTTTCACATGTCTGATCCTGAAGCTTTTGCTTATTTTGCAGGTACCAACGCAAAAGAGTGATTTTGGATTGCAGAGCATCTAGAATCATTCTCTGTCCTGACAAAGTATACTTTGACTTTCGGTTTTACAAACCTCATTCAAAGTGGGGGCTTCTATAGACACATAATCGTGTCTCCCCATTTAGTGTCATATGATGACAAACACCCCGCTCCAATTGGTCCGGATCGAAGAAAAAATAAAGAATGAGTTTAAAATAAAAAATACATTAAGCCCACAACCATTTTCTAACTCTTTTTATTAACCTATTTTCGAAAACCTTTTTTTATAAATAGTTCTACTAAGCCACTTTCGAAATCGTTTTAAAATAACTTTTTTTAAGAGCCCATGTTTTTATGAAAGCACAATTTTTAAAACCCCTTTTCTAGCCCAATTTAATTAATACCATTAATTAATTACTATTGATTAGTTTTATTAATAAAAGTTTCTTTTATAAAAAACTATCTTTCACCAAAGTGTTTTTAAATATTTTTTTATCTAAGTTTATTCTAAGATCTTTTTGTTAAAATCTTTGATAAAAAATCTTTTAGAGAATTTCGAAAACCTATTTCTTCCCAACTACCTAAACGTATATATAATTCTCACTCTCTCCTCTCATTAACTAATTGACACTGCATATCACACTAACAATCTCCCACAGCAAACTCACAAAGTAATCACTCGGCCAACACCTAAAATCTCTTCACTCTGACAATTTCACGGCTTTCCTAATTCACCCCACCATACTCACATTCATCTCTCAATCTCACAACAAATCACTCGCACAACTCACCATAACTTGATCTCCTTATTACTCCTACAGCACCTCATCCACCGCCATAATACATCACTCGGGTGGGTGGAATGCAGAAGTGTATACAAGAGCATCAAACCGAACTGATTTGAATGCAGAAGTGTATACAAGAGCACAAAATCAAACCGAAACCGATTTGGATCTTTTACTCTTTTTTTTTTTTAAATGAGGAGGAAGATAAGTTTGGATTCTACTCAGCTATAAGAGGAAAAAAATTTAGAAAGATTGCATTGTTATTGAGAGAGAATTTTTTTTTTGTATATAAGTGGATAACTCTTCACACTTCTTCCTTACAACTGATGCAAGAAGAGAGTATTTATAGCGAAAAACTTAGAACTGGTGACTCACCAGTATTTACAAAGGCTGAAGTTGCTTTTCTAAAAGCAACGGCTAATATTAAAAGATACTAAAGTAAAGCTAAAGACAAAGGTGACTCACCTTTGCTTTCTTATCTTGCTTTTTCTAAAGTTTTTAAAACAGTAAAATGGCAGCTAGTTTTAGTGCGTTGATTAGTGGCTTGTCTGCTTTGTACTGTTTTGTGAATAATACTTTGTCTGCTGCTTCTAATCGTACGGATCTCGTCCCTGTAGATCTATGCTGTCTAAGCTGGTGTTGTCATCTTCTTCTGGTTCTGCTATGTCTTCATCTTCTAGTAGTGTGCTTCCAAATGGAGGAATGTTTAGCTTAAAATCAATTGGTCCCCATATTTTGAAGAAGCGACCTTCTGTTAGTAAGTTGCAGTTTAACCAAGTTGTCACCCTGGGCAGTTCTCTAAACATTAAGAACTTATAGAGAGCTGGGTTGGTGATGTATTGGAAGTTTTGTACTGGTGTGGATCCTATATACATCAAAGGATTGATGTATATCTGTTGATATGTTGGTTCCTCCTCGAATCCTGTGATCCTCGGAAAGGTACTAATTATCTGTATTACATTAGTTCCTGGCCTCACACTGTGATTTACACAATACTGTAACCTTTCACTAATGTTACTGGGAAGCTGATCTTTGGACTTATAGACCAGGCTATCTATCATACCATGTTCCATAAATTTAATTATTTCTTTTCTTGTTAAATTAGTCTCATAAAGCCTAATACTGGCTTTTAAAAGACCTGTGTAAATAATATCTTTCTGATTAATGTCCATGTTAAGGATGGTCTGGACATCTTGAAGTATATGAACTCCATGGATCTGTCTGTTGTCGAGAGATTCATTAAAACTTATTTGAACCAATATTTCTTGTAATCTGACTAAATTCTGAAGAAATTTTTCTTCACATATCTTTCATAAGATCAATGACATGATCTCCTCCTTGCATGTCTGCTGGAGGTTTTAGAGTTTCTCTAGTCATTAATTTTAATCTGGGTTTTAAAAACTAGAATGGTCTGTTTTTAAGAGGTTCCTCACTTTTTTATCTAAAAGAAGCTTAGTAAGAGGCTATCTCTATTTGTAGGTTAAGGTTTTGTTCTGTGAGTTTAGCTGTTTTTTTTTTGAGGTATGTGTTTTCGGTTTGGAGTTGGTTATTTCTTTGGCTGACTAGCTCAAGGGTGTGTTTTTGGTATAGGCATTCTCCTTTCAGATCTGCTATTAATTTTTCCTGTATAAAAATTGTTCGTTCATAGCCTGGTTAGGGCTATGACTGGTTAGTTTATGCAAAAACGTTGGAGGCTGAAATCCTTCGCTGTTGGCTGTATTCAGAGACGTAGCTCTGAGTTGTTCATGGAGGGGAGGGAATTCCCCCATGTGTTTCTTGAAGAGGGGATTGAATTCCTCTTGTTGTCTGTCTAGTAATTGAAAATATGAAGGTGAAAGAACATCTCCTTCGTTTTGTACATAGAAGTTTGGACCTAAGCTTGACCTAGCAAAATCCATTGCTTCGACAAAGCTATAGAATCCTCTGTAGATTGGGGCTTTAAACCCTTCTATTACTCTTAGTACCTGGGGCCAGGACCTGTATACTCCAGGTTGCCTCCCATGTACTATTGTGTATAAACTGTAATTTTTGGAAAGAGTTTTTTCCAAAATTTTGTTAAAATAATATACTAAACAGTTTAAGATAAGTAGTTTGTGCTTAGATGTGGACATAGTCCATAAATTGTCACAAATTACCTAATGTGTTTGATTTAATGTCATTCCCTTTAAAGGTTTAAAGCCTTTCTCAGGATTGAAGCTGTACAACTTATCCTTACCAAAGGTAAATTCTTTAACATAATTTTCCTTGCTGTTGGACGTACTGCTGGCTGATGTTTTCTCTTTTCCTTTTTGCATTTTTCCTGCAATATCTGTCAATTAATCGTGATAAGCAATCAGCTAAATTATTAGCTATATGGCCTTGTAGTTTGATTTTTCCATTTCCTATTTCTAATCCTGGGAATTGGATATTCTTTTTAAATAACTCCATCTTGGATTCTGCTACTACTATACCATTGCTTTTAATTATTTCAAAGACCTCCTTCAGGTGCTTAGTATGTTCCTGCAAAGATCTTGAGGCTACTAAAATATCGTCAATATATACTAAACAAAAATTTAATTTTCCAAAGAGACTATCCATAAATTTTTGAAAAATAGCTGGAGCATTCTTTAAACTAAAAGATAACACTTTACATTGGAAGTGTCCTTCGCTGCAAATGAATGTTGTCCAGGGTTTAAATTCTTTTGCTAGAGTTAACTGGTTATATCCTGATTTTAAATCAAATTTGCTAAATATAGAGTTGTCTTGAATTAAATTGATGAGAGTATCTTTGTTAGGGATACAATACCCATCATCTTTTATATTATCATTAAGTCTCTTATAGTTATAAACTATGCGAGCTTTTCCTCGCTTTAGTTCACTATGATTTTGTACTAAAATGCTGCAATTTTGTGAGGACTCATTGATTTTTCAATTAATCCTGCTTCTAGTAATTCGGTGATTTGTTTTTTGAATTCTTTTTTCTCTTTAGGCGAATAGTCTATATTTGCCGTGGTTATAGTAATATCTGGATTTCTTATTTTTTGTTCTACCATATATTTAACCTTACATTTGCTAATGTTATTGGCTATTAAGCCCTTGTTTTTAAGTCTTTGGACAATAGGGTATAAGGGTAGTTTATTGTGTGTAATGCCCTTTTCTAGTTCTCTAAATTCTTCTTGTTGGAATGTGATTAAGGTTTCTGTTTCAGGCGGTGGTTGACTTTCTTCTCCTAAAAAGTATAATTCAGTCTGCCCACCACGCTTTCGCAGCAATTCTGATTTCTGCTGGTAGTAACGAGTTGGGATGTGGTAGATATTTTTGCTAATAGTAATGCTGTTTTGGGTTATTGTGATACTACCTTGTTGTGAGGTTATGAAATTCAATCCTAAAAGGAATTGAATTTGCTCATTATAGGTTGGTGATATATTTACATGTGGTATATTATAACGGGGGCTATATCCTCCTGTAAAGTTTTTAAACTGTATGGCTAAAGGTGTAGTGTAATAGTCTATTTTCGTAGTTTTTCCATCGGCTAGAATAGTAGTAATTATGTCTTTATGTTTTAATTTAAATTGAGTGGGTATTAATTTGTGAGTGATCTGGCTTTTAGTACATCCTGTATCAACTATGGCGTATAATTCTATAGCATTCTGGTTATCAAACCAGATTTTACAGGCTATCTGTAAACCTTGGCTGCTATATATCGGTGTTTTGGTTAAACATATTTCTTCAGTATTTTGTAATGTATGTTCTTCTTATATTATTAATTTTTTATCCTTTATTGGTTGTTTGAGTTGTTTTTCTTCTAATAATCGTAGTCTTTTTAGTATTTCTAAATTTTGTTCTTCTAATGATTCTACTCTAGCCATAAGTCCTTTTTGACTAGTTTCAGGGATGTTTGACTTATCTAAGTGTTCATTTTCATCAACTGGTTTTTCTAAACAGAATCTACAAGCTTCTGTAAAACATACTTCACATTGGTACCTATGCTGAATAGCTGGAAACCATTTACATAAGTAACATGGTTTATCTTCCATTCCTTTCCTATGTATCTAGTTATGGGTACAGACTTCTTCTTCTGTGTTAGACATGCTAAAATATTCTATAATATTTTCATCTTCTTCTATATAGCTATATACTAATTCATCGTCTGAATCAGCATCCTGTAGGTTATCTAATCCTATTTTCTCTGCTTCTTCTACTAAGTAAGCTTTTTCTAAATATTTATATTTCTTTGGGCATTTTTTAGCAAAATGGCCTTCTTCTCCGCATATAAAGCATGAGCAATTTTTATTTTTTGGTCTACTAAAATGGTGACCTTTCTGTGGTTTTTGTCCCTTTTTGTACCATTTGGATTTTCTGAAATTCTTTTTATATTTGGGTTTATACCCATAATTATGTGGTGTAAATATTGCTTTTCTACAGAAAGCCTAAGATTGGCGTTTAAGTTCTTCATTTGCCATTTCTTCTGTGCATTTTTCTTGTAGATATCTAAATGTAAATGGTACTCTAGGACCTATACCTAAATCTGTATATTGTCCATAGTCTTCTATCCATGAATCTTGGATTTGTTTTCCTAAGGTTCCTGGTAACTTTTGGAAATATTTGTTTGCTAGCTCATCATCTAATGCTCTGTTAGTTAAGGCTATGTTTCGCATAAACTCTCTAGTGTATTCATTTATATAGTCAAAACTAGAGATTGTTAATTGTTCTAAATTTCTAATAGCTTGATCCTGTTGGAAACTATGGTATGTGGAGGGTGTGGTACCTATAATAATTAATCTTATCAAATTAACGAAATTGTTTGGATTTCCTCCTAATGCTTTTAATTCATTAAGTCTTTGTGGGTTCTTGGTTTTATAAGCCATATATAACCCATGTGTTGTTTCTCCTCAGAATGTTTCTAAGTAGGCAAACTTTCTTCTTTGTTCTGGAGAAGTGCCCATGATTGTATTACTAGTTGTTCCCAATTTTGTAGTAGCCTAGGAAACTGTTGAGGTGTTACATATTCTATGTTTAAGAGTTTAGGAGTGAATGGTATGTTTTCGTATGGTTTCCCATATGTTGTAGATCCTTTGTAGTTTCGATCATACTCTCTAGATCTTTTCCATAATTGTCTATCTAATGGCCCTGTGGTGTGTTCACCAGATGGTTGGTTCCATGATATGGAGCTTTCTCCCATATAGCTATCATTTGCCATTAGTGTGGTCTCAGTAGGTAGTCTTCCATGGATACCGTCTAGACTTAACTTTCCTTCTTTTATATGATCTATTTTTTCTAAACAGTATTTTTTATCTAATTCTGAATTAGCTTCTTGGAATGACATTCCTAAATCATTCATTAATTCTATAGTAATGTCATCTAATAATTATGTAATGTTACATGTTTGAAAATCTTTACTAAAGATTTCTTCTTTTGATTTTGTTTGTATCTGACTAATCATTACTTCTTCGTTTTCTTGGAAATCTTCATTTATCCTAGAGATATATTCTAGATCTAGTATTTCTAATTCTTCGTCATCACTTTGGTCGAAGATTGGGGGTTTACTTTCATTAAATAAGGCTATTTCACTAGTCTTTTCGTCTAATTGTTTTTGTAATTTTGCTATCTCTCTTATTTTATTTCCTTCTTTGACAAAAAGGTTTGTAATAGTTGTTTTGTGGCATCCCGCAAATACAATATAATTTAGTCTTTTACTTATTCTTTCTTCCTCCTCTTTGGCTACTTCTATCTTGGTCCTAATTTCTCGTAATTCGTTTGGTATTTTCTCAAGCCATTCTAAGCTTGCTAGACTATAGTCGCTATTTTCTTCTAAATTAGCTAAGCTGTACTCAGTTTCTTCTTCTACTTCTTCGTCAAGGTCTGGTCTATTTTCAAATTCACCGAATCTGACTGAGAGTCTCCCTTGTTGGTCTTTGTACATATAACTACTTTGAGGCACTAGAGTGTTTGCTTTATTTTTAAAGAGATCAAAGAGTTTCCATTCTTCTCCTACTAACATCTCTTTATCTATTATTGTTGGTTCTATCATTTTAATTCCTTTTGAAGTAATATCTTTTACAATTTTTTCTGTTTGTAGTTTATAATCAGTTACTGTGGATTTACTAAGTTTTTCTATAGTTCCTATGGTTACTGATAGATTATTTCCTTTCTAACCCTCAAAACCTCTGGTCTTTATGATTATGTTTAGACTCTGAACATCGTTAATGAATTTCAATAAATCTGGTGTACAGTAGAATAGACCTCTATTGGATGAAAGATCTACTTCCATTCCTGATAAAATAGCTTTTTCTGGGTCTTTAGTCCAGCTATTATCTACTAATAATAATAGTGCTTTAGTACCTGTTTCTAATCTGATTAAGCCTTTGACTCCTATAACTACAAGTCTAAGGTGGAAATATTCCTGCTTTGTTTGAAGTTGCTTAATAGTTTGTGGTGATACTAATTCTAATGATTCTGATCCATTAATTATACTAAGGACATCTTCCCTGTAAGTCCTAAAGACTTTCGTGGAACTATCTCTTATTTTCTCCCATCGTCCTTGTTTGTATAGAGTCTTTGGTTCTAGTAACTATATTCTGTTATTTTTAAAAGTTGCTAAACTTTGCTCTATATCAATAAGTTCTTCTAGCTGAAGTATTGGTTCTTTCTTTTTTAGTAATCTGGCAAAAGGGTTTAGGCTTTTATTTGTGCTAACTTCTTCATTTGTAGCAGTTCTACGCATGCTGAGTGTTCTGCTTATTCCTGGAAAGCTATTCATTTTTTAACTGGTTTTGGTACAAAGTATTTGTACTCTGTGACTGGTTTGGTCTTTTTAATTATATCGTCTGGTGATACTCTTAAGTTATTAAAGGCTTTGACTAAACCATCTTCGTCTGATGAAGATGCTTGTCTTTTTAATTCCCTAATTTGATTTTTTATTTCTAAAAGTTGTTTGTTTTGATTTAATAATAGTTCAACTATTATGTTTAAATATGCTATTTGTACCTGATTTGTTGTTGCCTGAGGCCAATATTCTTGATAGTCCGCTGGTATTTTTACAATTTTCTTAGTTCTTTCTTCAGCTTCTTTATATATATTTTTATTTCTGTCTGTCATTAGCTTAATATTATCTTCTTTATTTCGTGCAATAAATCTTCTACTTTTTCTATTTTTTCTGAAGTCTACTGAAGTAATATTTTGGTTTCTACTTCTATTACCTTTGGCTTATTTTGTTGTAAGTTAAGACTAAGAGTATTAATTTCTTCTTTAGTTGGTATTTTTTTCTTTAAAAAGTCTAATATCTTTACTTAAACTACTAAACTGTGACTTTAGGAAATCTTCGTTTGTGTTAATTTCTTTAATTAGTTTTCTGTTATCAAGCAGAGCTTTTGTTAATTTGTCTAGGTTGTTATGATAATTATGTTGCTCTAAATTATCTGCTAGACTAATAATTAAATCTTTTATAGTATTTAAGTGAGATTGTTCAGTATATAACTTGTGCTTAAACGTATTATTAAAACGACACACGAATTTTACTTTATCTAAAGAAATAATATTTCTATCTTTAAAGTCGTAGGCAAGATCTAGATATGCAACCGTTTTGAATTTTTCTTCAATAATATGAAAACTTTTAGCTTTTTCAAATCTTTCCTTATCTCCTTGTTCCTCAAGAGTTTTTGAATTTTTTTTTTTTTTGTTTTGAAAAATTTACAAAAAACCATAAATAATTAGAGCATATCTTAGATGTTGGTTTAAGAAACCTTACCTGTTGGAAGATCCTACTACATGGAACTGTTCCGACGTACTTTTTCTCTTTTTTCGTCAACAGAACTCGGAGGCCTCGCAATCTTCTTCTGGATATGGCTTCTCAATTGTTTATCTAAGATTAATGTTCTAGAACTGGCTCTGATACCAAGTAATTCGGGTGGGTGGAATGCAGTGTATACAAGAGCACAAAATCAAACCGAAAACGATTTGGATCTTCTTGTTTTTTTTTTTTTAAATGAGGAGGAAGATAAGTTTGGATTCTACTCATCATCATCTCATCTCATCATCATAACACGCACATCATACTACCTAATCTAATAATCTTCTCATAAAGCCACGCACCATACAATAAACTCCTACACCCAATACCTATTCCATACTACATCAATACCAAAAATAACATCTTTACATCATTAACATACACGCATAATACAAACACAAGACACAATCTTTTAAGACTTGTACAACAATTCAATTTTCTAAAATCCGTACAAATCAACGACCCCGGACGGTGGTATAATTTATGAGGGTCAAATAAATTAATAAACTTTTATTTTAAATTTTTTTATTATTTTTATTATTTTATTGAACTTACTAACATTTTATTCATGATGTGGATTGTTAACGTATTCTCGCGAGTATAAGTATTGTATATTATACTAACTCCCTGCAATATTTCTTTTTTATATTTTTATGTCATCATGAATAGTATTTTTTATAAATTGTTATGATTGTCCTGCATGCTTTTTTATCACCCACATGTGATTATTGCTAAACAAGACATAAGAAACTGTTTTAACTAATTCAGATAATTTGGACAACCTGCTAGTTATCTTATAACATTGATTGCATAATAACTTATCATTAAAAATTAGTCTTTTATTTGTTTCTGAACCAACCTAGACTAGATATTTTTAGGGTGCTTAAAAATAATTAATATATGATTATTCTTTGGCATAAAATCTGTTGTGAATCGATATTTAGTAGAGGCCAGCAATGGGCAACATAGTTCCTGATTGTGTTGTACCCTTACCCCGATCTTAATCTACGGTTCATTTTGACCATCTATGGAGTCAGGACGGGGAAATCTACATTGGATAAGTCCCTAAGATGGCACTGCAGTTTTCAATATCCAATTAGGTTTATAAGTTTTCCTCTAAAAATTTGTTGGCGACTTCAAAACGAATCCCAATAAAACCTTAACAATGGAATAGTCAAATACGCGCTCACACCGTGGTAGGCGAAAATAAAATCACGCCTATAGAGACGAATGTCCTCGGTGGCTTTGCCTTCTGTTAAACTCAACTGTAACCAATGAAATAATTCTGATAACGATGTAAATGAAAGATGATAATGAATTCTGATAGACTGTATGATTCAAATTATATGTTTTATGAATTTTTGATGACATGAAAGTATGTCTTCTGCTTGGATATGAAAGCGTTGAGTTATGGTTTTGGAAATATTCTTATATTGGAATTGTAACAAGTTTTTTTTCAAACGCATTTTCCCATTTTGGGTTGTTCAATTTACAAAGGAAACTCTGCCGAGATTTTTACGAAACATTATCTAATTAGTAAGGTATTTCTTTAAAGAACGGGGAATGAGAGTAATGTCATTGTATTTTAATGATTGAAAGTCACCTTGTATTTTCCCCAAGTGGAAAGTACGGCGGCAACGCGTCGACTAAGCTAGGTCTTCCAGTGCTAATCTTGATTAATTAACTTAATAAGGATGCATGAAGGTCGGGGCGTTACATTGATTCTTGAAATTCTGGCTTGAATCCTTTGTGAACTGATTGAATGCCAAGAAGAAAGAGTGTGAGCAAGAGAAAGAGCAGGGAGTACTAGTGGAAAAAACGCTATATGTCACAACACAACCGCTGCGGTCCTTAAGAGAACTGAATAGATAAATCCTCGAAATTTTGGGTGGGAAACCTGGGAACACAACCGCTTCAGTCCTTAAGAGAACCGGATCGGTTAACAGAAAACCGCTCCGATTTTATGTTAACCACTCCGGTTCTAATAACTGCAGCGGTTAATCAGCCCAAAAGTTGTGACCACTACCAGCCCAAAAGTTCTTGAACTGGCCCAAACATTCTCTCTTCTAACAATCCTAGCCCCCTCTTAATCTCTCTTCTCAATAAACCCTAACCCCTCTCCTTCTCCCTCACCCTCTTTCCTGCCTCAACGACAAACTTCATTCGTCCCTCACCACCAACCGCCACTGTAACCTTCTCTATCACCCTCGTTTCAGGCCTCATCACTCACCACCAACCACCATCGGCTTCAATTCGCTCTCGTCTTCTTCTTCCTGCTGCGTCTTCTGTCGCCGATCAATAGCCGTCGAATGTCGATAACCTAGCATATGGTTTATAGTTGCATATTTAGGTATGTTTTTCCAGTCCTAAAAAAATTGAAGCCAGATTTTTTTAATTACAGATTTTTGCATAATTTTAAATAAGTGACTGTGATTTTTTTTTAGTTTTTTTGCTGTGTAGATGGAGATGGTCGTATCACTGGAAATGATGCAACAAAGTTCTTTGCTATGTCTAATTTGTCTTGATCTGACCTTAAGCAGGTTAATATACGCAATTTGACACACTCTTATTAAAATTTTTTTTAGGGCTTTTTTGTTATTTGAAGGTTTAAATGGAAAATTATGTTGTAATATGTAGTTTGGAATTTTGTTTTGTGCTTTGATTTTTTTTTTTTTTTTTTTTTTAGTTGGTGTAGTATTGCTAGGTTGTCTTATTTTGAACTTTTCTACTCACAAGAAATTTGAACACATTGCTCAAGTTTATTCATTAAGCTATATTTGGAATTTGGAAACCTCTCAATGGTTTAGAAGTTGAAATTGTTTGTTGATTAGCTGAGATCAGCTGATAATGGAGGTGGAATTCTTTGATACTCGCCTACTCAGTGTTGGAGGGGGCGTGGTATTGAGTTAATGTTTATGGAATTAGTTCTATTTCGTGTAGTGATCAAGGTTTAACTAGTTAGCTCAATGCAGGTTGGTTGTTGTTTTTGCGATTGGATTTTGTAAAAATCTTATTTTGACATAGGGCGATGATGTTGCGTGGGAGAATCCCATGTAACTCCATTTAATACATTTACACCAATATTTTAAGAGAGGCTCTCTCACCTAGGATGGTATAAGAGAGTAACTCAAGTTACTTTTATGATAGGTGTTAATCAAAATTTTGTCTAAGTTTTTAATAATCAAGCAATTGATAATGCTGTTGAATGTTTTGGTGTTCAAGTCATTTATCGTGCAATATTTCAGCTGTGATAACTGATAAGAGGTACTTCTTAACATGACTCTAACACTTGTTTTTTTTAAAGAGTTTGTTGGTGCAATGCAGGTTGGGACATATTGATTCTTTGTAGATTAGAGGCAATTTGTAGTATATGCTAGGTTAACAATATACAATTATGTGACTTATGTCTCTGTGATCTTTGATTAATGGTCTGAGTGGAGAAGAGGAAAATCCTTCTGATTACCAAGTGAGAGTTATTACCTCTAGTTCTTTATTTATGATGTCAATTCTGACATGCACATTATTTTGAAGAGGAAAATCCTTCTGATTACCAAGAGGAGAAAGATACTTATGCATTTGAAATTGATCCCTCTCAGGTAATCTTTTGGCCTATCATCAGGGAATCCATTAGTTGACCGGCATGATGGCAACATCACGAGAGGCAACTTCTTAGATCACAAGAATGAACAACTCAATCCAGTATTTAATGCAAGGGAATTATTATCAGTAACGAAAAGCAAGCATGAGATGTTTAAATCTAAGGTGGCCAAGAATCAACAAGGGTCTAGGCTTCCAAAATTTGATGAGCCATTCATCTTGATCGCAGACATAGATGCAGGAGGAAAAGTTGAAGAGGCTTGAAAGAGTGACTTTTCTGCACCTGAAAATGAACAAGGGCTCTTTAATTCACCTGTAGTAAGCAGCAAGTATTGGTTAAAGAAGTTGCGGTCTAACTCCACTAGGAGTTCCCAGTATCTTGAACCAAGGTATGACTTCGGAACTCCTCTATACCATAAATTATGTAGCCTCTCTTTCCAACATTTACAAGGGTATCTGCAAGAGTGGAAGAGGAGTTGATGCACATTCTAGATCTGTGTGAGCATTATTTTGGAACAGAATGATAAGTATATTTTTCTATGAGTGCAAAAAAGGGCCTTGATAATTGTTCTGTAAATTGAGGAATGACTTCTACCGCTAAATTAAATTTTATGGCAGGGTAATGTTATACAAGATGAAGCCACCAATACGACGTATTTTGTGCTTACAATTCAGATGTTGCTACTGGATAAGGGGTCGGTGGATTCCTGTTTCTTCTTTGAAGTGAATCACTGCTTATGGGTATGACAAAGTGTTTCGGGTGTGAAACAGTGGACGTCAAGGGTTGACGGCCTGTGGAGGATGAACAATATTTGGCGACATCGAGTATGCCGGTATAAGATGATTTGGACTGTCGGGATACATGCACAATGAGCAAGGGTGACTGGCCTCGGGGGGTTGCCGAGGAAACCCACTCCGATGCCTAAGTCAGAGAAGGTATGTTGAACAATTACAGGTAAAGTACCTAGGTGGACTGTAAATTACGTACCTCGGAGTCAGTGCAGGTGGGCTATTTAAAGTATATTACTAATAGGTCGGTTTATCCTTGGTGAATCCCGGATATACACGTGTACTATTTAATCAGATCCGTACACGTATGCGTCACTGCCTAGACATGTTGTCAGGTCGGCAAGTCTGACAAGCTATTTGTCAGACCGGCAAGTCGAGTTACGAATTTGCTATTCTTAGCGATTCCTGTCATGAGGCATACGATGCCGGCAAGTTCCTGCCGGCATGAGCATATGACGACGTCCGCAGTTATAAAGGAGTTTATATACTCCCGTACAACTAGCCCCCCCAGAGTGATGGCGGTGTACCGTCATTACTTTGTCAGGATTATGTCAAAAAAAAATTATTTGAAAAGGGGGCGCTGCAACTTCACGTGGGCCCTGCCACTTGTTTCGATCTGTTCATGGCAGTTGAGTTGTGCGCGATCTTGGTCGTTCGTTTCTTTTTGCTTTAATTGGCATAGTTATTCTTCTTCTCTCTCCTTCATTTCTTTTCTCCCTCAAGCGACCCTTCTCCTTCCATTTGTCTTTGTTTCTTACTCGCTTTTGCTTCGCGCATCTCCCTGTTACCTCCTAACTACTCTTTATTTCAGTGGGTTTTCAGTTTTTCGGCGAGAGTTCAAGTAAAATTTCGCAACTTTCCGGTTTTGGGTTTCCTCTTTATTCCAGGTAAAGTTTTGAACTTTCTTCAAGTTTCCACTTTTCTAGGTTCCGATTTTGTTTTTCTTGCTTGAAATTCATTCTTCGGGGTGCGGATATGTCTAGTATGTCTAAGGATAGTCAAAACGAGCCCGAGGATTATACCGCGACCCTTTTCGGGTCTAACCCAGAGTCTCTAGAGGTTTCTTCTAAAGAGACCCCCAGCCGTTTGGAAGAGGACGGTGGTGGTCCTTCGACCCTCGAAGATGGTAATAATAAGCCTACTTCGGGCGCTCATTCGGGGTCGCGTACCTTCTCAGTCACGCGCGAGGAGGTACGACAGAGTTTGTCGGACCTTTAGGCCGAGGACGCAAAGGGAAAGCGCCCTGCTGAGGTACAACTTTCTTCGGAGCTCCTTAAAAAGATCCGCCATGAAACTCTTGGGGAATTGATTCCTACACCGCCAAATGCTCCCTTTGGTGCGATTGAAATTGAACCCATCAGTTGCGAGTATTGGTTGGCAACTGATGAGCAAGCCATATACGAGTATGGCACAAATTTGGGAAGGGATGGAGTTACTATGGCGGTTCCTCCCCCAGTCGAGGAAAATGTTGGTGTTTCTCATGAGCCCACTGATTAGTACGATGCTTTGAGCAGGGGTAAGTTAAGCTGAGAAGAGAGATATCGGTGGAGAAAACATGGCGGCCGATCTAGAGCTGCTACCAATCCTGTGTTGAAAAGGATTGAGCCCCCTGTGCTTGTTGATTTATGCTCGTCTCATTCTGAGAAAACTCCTTTAGAAAAATCTAAAGTTAAGAAAGCCTCTCGGGTTGCCGGGAGTTCAAGTAAGGCTCCTACAGCTATAAGCTCTGCCGCCAAGTCTGAGGATGGCGAAGATGGTGATGACGAGAGGCAGAGCGGGAGTGAGGATGATGATGATGATGGTGAGGATGATGTTGGACTTGAGGACGAGTATTTGCCAAATGGCAAATGCGAGGGTCCTTGTAAAATGACGCCAGAGGCTACTTGGCTGAGGGACGCCCAGAAGTATGATTATTGCTCCGCTGCTGCTAAGTTGTACAAATTGCCGGTTGGGTATGAGCTTATTTTACCGGGTCCTGATGATGTTATAATTCGTCCCCCTGTCGGTTATGTAGGAGTTTATAGCTACCATTTAGAATTTGGGTTACGTTCCCCTATGGACCGACATCTGGTGGACCTCCTTGTCGGCCTCAACGTTTGCCTGGCCCAACTTACTCCCTTCGCCATCCGTCATCTTATTTGTTACATATGGACTTGCCGGTTTTAAAACTTCCCTCTGACCTTTAATCTGTTTAAACACCTCCACAACCTCAAACGTGATGGGTCAAGTCACGGTACTAAAACGGATGATGCTGAGGCCGGCAAGAATCAAGGATGGTACTCTTTGTATACTGCCAGAGGCAAGCTAACCGTCTTCCCTCGCATGACTTCCTTGAAAGGTTGGCGGCAGAGGTGGTTTTGGTTGTGAGTCCCTGAGTCTTACCCTTTGCGCCGGTGGTTTACCAAAGCTAGGCATAAAGCTGGAGCATATTGCTATTGCTCCTTTAAATGAAAAAGAAGAGACGACTTTTTCTCATTTTGATACAGTTCCCCCTACCGGCAAGAAAGGTAGACCCTTGCCGAAGGTTTGGTTGCCGCATTCCCGTGTATATTTTGGGAAACATTCCCTTGTCGGCTACTGGGACGTGGCGAACTCATCCATCCGGTAAGGATGGTAAGGATCGACAACATGTGCCTCTTCTTTCTTTTTTAAATTTTTTTTTTTTTACTTACTGTTGTTTTGCTTTCTCTTTCAGCTTTGCAAGTGTTTGGGAGTAGATCAGCGTTGGGCTCCGACAACCACCATGCCTGAAATGCCTCCTCCTGGGAAAGAAGCTGAGTCTATTGCTGCCTTTGCTAAGGCCCAGCATGCCGGTCAATCTGGCACCAAAAAGGATAGCAAAAATTCCCTCTCGCCGACAAGCACCTCAAAAGGATGCTGCTAAGAAGGCTTCTAGTGTGTTGCCGGCTGTGAGGGGTGGCCTTACAAAGAGGGGGGGACAGTAGAGCCCAATCTGAAAGCAGGCGTCAAACTCCTGACAAGTCGGTCTCTCCCATGGAGCTCGCTAAGCCCGTTGATATTAATTCTGCTCCTGCCAACACATCTGATTCTTCTCATGATAATAAAAGGGAACTGGCTACTTCTCAATCAGACCTTAAGTTTGCTGAAGTCTCCGCTGGCAAGCGTCCTGCCTTGCCTATTGAAGAAAGGGATGAAATTCTTTCTAAAATTCTTGACGGCATATCTTTCAACGGCGACAACTTCATAGAACCCAGTCAAGTTCTGATTCCTCCTGGCCATCCTTTATTCAAACATGACGGCGTTTCGACTTACCCTGTTAGCACTTGGCAACCTATTCTAGATGTCGAGACTAACGAGTCTCTGCAATTCGATTTCCCTGAGCTCGGTGGTAATCTGGGGTGGCGAATTTTGTAAAATTTGCAACTCCCTTTGGATAGGCCTATGGATGTTATTCATACTCTTGCATCCGTTGCTTCTCATAAATTCATGGAGGTAAGAGAACATTCTTTTACGGATTACTAATTCTTCGGCTGTTTTACCTGCTTATTTTTCTTCCTTTTTCTTTCTCTACAGGCCGCCAATGCCTTGAATAACTTTACTCGGTCACTAGTTGGCGTGTGAACAAAAGGATGCCTTTGCTAACACTTGCAATCGATTAAAGCGTCAATTGGAGGCTCAGAGTAAAGCTAAGGAGGATTATAAGCAGAAGACTGATGCTGCCGCCAAGGATAAGATAAAGAAGGAGGCAGAGAAGTTCAAGAAAGAGCAGGCAAAGAATGTTGAGCTGACCGCCAAGCTAGCTGCTGTTGAGACAGAACTTGCTGATGCCAACCAGATAGTTGTTGAAGAGTATCGAGACTTTGACGAGTTCGTAAATTATCTCGTTCAACGTCACGTCGGTGGATGGTCAACTGCTATGCGTTGTTTTCTGCGGGAACATCCTGATTTTGATTGGGATTTGATTGAGACGGCGTACGGTACCGGCAAGCACAAGCAACCTTTGCCTGAGGAGAAAGAGCCGGTTGCCGAGTTTCACGTTTGTAATGCCGATCCGCGCTACGACATGGATGTTGACGATGGTGATGATGCCGACTCCAAGAATGATTAGATATCTACTGATAATGTTGCCATTGATGGCAACTAGAGGTTTTGGCGGTTTTCACCTGTTTCATTTGTTTCTTCAAACAATTTATGACTTCTACTTTTGGGTGTTGGGAAATTTTTTAAGGCTTTGTTAAGTCGTCTGCCTTTCATCTATGCCTCTGTATGAACATGTTTCTTTCCTCTCTTGTTTGCTGTTTGACAAGATGCTTTTGTTTAAAACTATTGTGTTTTGGGTGCATGTCGCCATGCTATGATATATTTAATCACTAACAACACGAGTCCTTTTATTATTACTCGAGCTTTTGTTAATGTGAATTTTGCTGGGTGTTGGCAACTTATTTGCACCTTATAAGCAAGTTTCGATTTATTTCGTAAGTGTTGGTTAGCAACCATAGGCACTTGTTACGGCTTTTTGTTGATGATGTATGATTAGGAATCATATACATTTCTAAGTGTTAGTTGACAACCATACACACTTGTGGAGAACCTAAACAACGCAGTTGGCGGTAAGATGCTGCCTTGTAGGTGGTCAGCTTTTATTTTTCATTACTATGTGTCGTCTCCCTTGTTGGTGGTGGACTTAGACACTTTACAGCCTATTTCCAGAAATAAGAATAAAAGTGCTAGGTACATCATATCGCCAACTTTGAGAGGTCGATAACTTACCCGCTTGTTGTAAGCTCTTTTCATTCTATCTTTCGAAGCCGCCAACATGACTTCTGCCGCCAACCTGACTTCTAGCAAAAGATCCAGATCTTCTTTTTGCAACTGGTCATTACTCTGCTCCTCAAAATATTTTATTCTGAAGTTCGGCAAACCCACTTCCACAGGCAGAACAGCATCTACTCCGAATGTCAGCCTGAATGGACTTTATCCAGTTGATTCTTTTTCTATTGTCTTGTTTGCCCATAGTACCTCTGGTATCTTCTCGGCCTACAACCCCTTCAGATCGTTAAGTTTCTTTTTTAGTGCATTGAGGATTTGTTTGTTGGCCGCTTCTGCCTGACCATTACTTTGTGGATGACATACCGAAGAATAAGCAAACTTGACGTTGAAGTCCGCCAAGTATTCCTGTACCGGCTTACAATCGAACTGCACACCATGGTCGAACACAATTGCGGTAGGCATGTCGAATCTGGTGATGATGTTGTGCCAGATGAACTTGATAACTTGCTGAGCCTTAATCATGGCGGTGGGTTCAGCTTCTATCCATTTCGTGAAGTAGTCGATGCCGACTATTAGGAATTTCCTGCCGCCAGTGGTTGTAGTGAATGGTCCTAGAATGTCCATTCCCCACTGTGCAAATGGTATGGGGCATAAGATGGGTTGCAGGTCATTTGCCGACAAATTAATGATGGGCGCGAACCTCTGGCATTTATCGCATCTTTTCACGTACTCTTGTGCTTCTGCCACCATAGTTGGCCAATAAAACCCTGCCCTGAGAGCTTTATGGGCCAATGTCCTACCACCAATGTAGTTCCCGCAAATTCCTTCATGGATTTCTTCTAGTATTTTTACTGCCTCGTGGGTCGTGATACACTTGGGCAATGGCGTAGAGAACCCTTTTTTGAACAATTCCCCTTGATATATAACGAACCAGCTAGCCCCTTTCTTGACTCTGGTTGCCGCTTTCCTCTCTTCTGGCAATTCTCCTGTTAGCTTGAACCTAACTATATCAAAGTACCGTTCGTCGTGAGTAGTGATTACGGCCACCGACACTTTCTGCTCAATA
Source organism: Beta lomatogona (assembly GCA_947646795.1). NCBI lineage: Eukaryota > Viridiplantae > Streptophyta > Magnoliopsida > Caryophyllales > Amaranthaceae > Beta > Beta lomatogona. Next base: position 2,618,631 of record CANSNZ010000955.1, on the reverse strand, counting down.
CTTTTCTCTTTGAGTACTTCCACCATGACGGTTCTTTCAATGTCGATCAGTGATGAGCTCGCCAAATTGGACAGAGCGTCAACTTGACTGTTTTCTACTCCTGGAATGACATTTATCTCGAAACTTTGCAGCTGTGAAGTCATCTCCCTCACCATCTCAAGATACTTTGTCATTGCTGGCTCCCTAGCTTAGTATTCCCCTTTTATCTGACTGCCGACAAGCTGGGAGTCTATGGACAGATGAACTTTTTTGGCATCAGCCGCCAAACACAACCGCAAACCTGCCAATATAGCTTCATACTCTGCCTCATTGTTCAAGGCTTTGAACGAAAATTTGATGGCATACTCAAACACATGCCCTTCTGGTGATGTCATAATTATGCCGGCACCCGATCCATGTTGAGCAGATGAGGCGTCACCTGATACTTTCCAAATGCCGACTTCTTCTATCTCTTCTTCATACGTTGCTTCCACAACAAAATCCGCCAATCCCTGGGCTTTTATTGCCGATCTGGGTTTGAATTCTAGCTCAAATTCTGACAGTTCAATAGCCCATTTCAATAATCTGCCGGAGGATTCTTGTTTGTGCAAGGCCCTCTCCAGAGGATAATTCGTCAAGATTTGGACCGAGTGCGCATCAAAATACGGCCTTAACTTCCTTGCCGCCACCAATACTACATATGCCAATTTTTCAATGGGCTGATATCTTTGCTCTGCCGGGTTCAAGACATGACTGACAAAATAGACTAATTGTTCCTTGCCTTTTTCTACGATGAGCACTGCTGCTACTGTTCTCGGCGTAGCCGACACGTACAGCTGTAGTTTATCTTGCGTTAATGGCCTGGCAATGGTAGGTAACTTTCTCAAATGTTCCTTAACCATGGTGAAAGCTTTTGCATGCTCCTCACCCCACTCAATTTCTTTGTTTCCCCTTAGGATCTTGAAGAATGGCAGTGCTTTGTAGGCAGACTTGGAGATGAACCTGGTTAACGCCGCCATTCTTCCGGTCAATCTTTGGATGTCCCTCACACTTTTGGGCTCTGGCAAGTCTATGACGGCCTTAACCTTGTTGGGGTTGGCGTCAATTCCTCTTTCGCTGACCACGAAACCCATAAACTTGCCGGACTTAACACCGAATATACACTTCTTTGGATTTAACTTCATCTGGAAACGCCTCAACATTTCAAATGTCTCTTGCAAATCTTTTAAGTGATCCTTCTCCGTCTTGCTTTTTACTATGGAGTCGTCAACATATACTTCCACATTTTTCCCTTTTTTAGCCTCAAACACCTTGTCGCCCAGTTTTTTGTACGTTGCCCCTGCATTCTTCAACCCAAAAGGCATGGCCTTATAGCAGAATACACCGGCATCCGTGACAAATGTCGTCTTCTTTCTGTCCCCTTCAAACAAGCTTATCTGATGATAACCCGAATAAGCATCCATGAAACTTAACATGGCGTGCCCACTAGTTGAACCGACAAGCTGGTCAATTCTCGGTAGTGGGTAGCAATCTTTCGGACAGGCTTTGTTGAGATCTGTAAAGTCAACACACATTCTCCACTGTCCACTTGCCTTCTTGACCATTACTACGTTCGCCAGCCATGATGGGTAGTCGCATGGTTCAATGAAATCAGCCGCTAAAAGCTTGTCGATCTCTTCCTTTATGGCCCTATTTTTCTCTGCCGAGAAAGTTCTCTTTTTCTGCTTGATGGGTCTAACTGACTCATCAACATTCAGATGGTGGACCATCACTCTTGGATCTATGCCCGGCATCTCATCGGTAGAGAAGACGAATACATCTGTATTCGCTCTGAGTAAGGTGACCAAATTCACTTTGACATCTAGGTCCATGTCGGCACCAATCTTGACGGTTCTTTCTTTGTTACCGCTAATCAACTCAACTTCTTCAGCTTCACCCGCAGGCTGACATGCTTCAAGTGGCCTGGGTTGCAATTCTTCACTAGTTATTTTCTTACTTGTCGATTACGTGCTCGTTTGGTGGTCTCACCGCCAATTTCTCCTTCTGCTTTTCTTTTTTGATTCACCCCCTTCTTCATAGTGTGGTAGCATGACCTGGCTGATTCTTGACTGCCTTTAAGTCTTTCTGGATGTCCGGTATTAGACATATACACCATGGTCAAGTGGTATGTTGACACTACTGCTTGTGCATCATGAATTAGCAGACGTCCAATGATGGCATTGAATTTCGCCGGAACATCAACTATTAGAAACTCCACCATTAAATCTCTGGCCTTCTCATTATGGCCAATTTTGACCGGCAGCTTTATGGACCCTTTCGGTATGACGGAAGCCCCTGTAAAGCCTGTTACGGGGTAGCTAACTCCCTTCAAGTGCTCAATGCCGATGTTCATCTTGTTAAAGGCAGCCATAAATAATATATTGGCAGAGCTCCCGCCATCTACCAACACTCTATGAATGGTACAATTTGCAACATTTAAAGTAAGGACGAGAGGGTCGTCATGCGGGAAGATTATGCCTTCTGAATCTTTTTTCGTGAAGGTCACTATTGGCATGGTTGGCGGCTCTGGCCATCGGTGAGTCTCATGCAGATTGACTTGATGACGGAACTCCTTCAAACTTGCTTTAGCTCCACTAACTGTCCCGCCATACGTAGGGCCGCCGGCTATGACATGTATGACCGTCAACCTGTCCCGGACTGGGGTGTTCCTTTGAGGTTCCTCGACATGATTCTGGTCCTGGTCATGGCGGCCCGAATCATGTCGACTAGCTTCTTGCCTAGACTTATATTGGGTAAAATACCCTCTCCTGATCAAATCTTCTAGATTATTCTTCAGATCTTTGCAATCTTCAGTGATGTGGCCATGATCCTTATGAAAATCACACCATTTGCTCCTGTCGCGACCTTTATGGAACATCTTTCGAGGGCGCTGCCACTTGTCGTCATCCTTATGCATGGCGAAGATCTGTGCCCTGGGCTTGGTTAAGGGTGTGTAGCTTTCAAACTTTTCCTTCTTCTCCTTGCCCTTAAGGACACTAGTGTGGGCAACCTCTTTCTTGGTCTCCTTCCTGCCTTGACTTCCTCATTTTTCTTCTTTAGCGATTTCAGAATCACCTCTCCTGATATTCGAGGCCCGGTGAAACTCTTCACTTTTTATGAATTCATTGGCTTTTCCCAGCATAGCCGCCAAGGTTTTTAAACTTTTTCTTCCCAAATAGCTTCTGAAATCACCATCTTTCAAGCCCGACAATAATGCTAGCACAGCGATTCCTGTTGAAAGTTGGGTATTGTTACCGCTTCTCCATTGAATCTTCCCAAGAAGTCTCTGAGGCATTCATTTTCGCCTTGCTAAAAGAGCCATGAGTTCTCCGGTAGTTCTTTCTCGCCTTTTGTTACTGACAAACTGCGTTTGGAATTCTGCTGATAACTGGTAAAAGTCCGTGATTGATGCCGGCGGCAGGCTTTTGAACCATGTTTATGCTATGCCCGACAAGGTTGCCGGGAAGACCTTGCACCAGATGGCGTCTGATTGGGTGTACAAATGCATATGTCCCTCATATGCCGACAAGTGATCGACTGGGTCTGTTGTGCCGTCATACTTACATGATGGCATCTTGATGCGCTGCATGGGTTCCTCTAGAATCTCTCTGATGAAGGGTGAGCCCCTAGGTGTGATGGGAGCTCGTTGCCTTCCTGAGTAGGTAATGAATGTCCTACCATGCTGGCTAATGTTACCTCTTGTCTCCCTCACGGTGCTCTCTCTGTCGTCATAGACAGGCTCAGTGTACTTGTCAGTATCTTCCTCCTCCTCTGTTTGAAGAGTTTCTTCATCATAACCTACTTCCGCCATCTCCTTCTCCAGGCGGCGTCCTTGTTGAGAGAAAGGCTTCGTTCTTCTCAATGGGTTGCCATCTCGATCATGACCAATAACCCTTCTAGAGCGCTTACTTGGCGAGCTGTTAATCTGATTGTCGGAAGCTATGGCATCAAGTACTGGCCTAGCAGCTTGGATTTGTTCTAGAGTGAATTGAGCGATGCCAGAGGATGGTGTTCCGTGGTGTGGACTTGTTGGGGTTATAGGATCGGGCTCAGGTGAGTCAGGCTCTTCATCATCTACATAGACGGGATCAGGATCATTAATAGGACCGCCATACTTGGTGGTGACAGGGTTGCTGCCGAGATCGAAGTTGCCGGTAGGGTTGGGGTCCATCCCCTCCTTCTAGCGCCAATTGTTTTGGGTCTGAAACAGTGGACGTCAAGGGTTGACGGTCTGTGGAGGATGAACAATATTTGGCGACGTCGAGTATGTCGGTATAAGATGATTTGGATTGTCGGGATACCTGCACAATGAGCAAGGGTGACTGGCCTCGGGGGGTTGCCGAGGAAACCCACTCCGATGCCTAAGTCAGACAAGGTACGTTGAACAAGTGCAGGTAAAGTAGGTAGGTGAACAGTAAATTACGTACCTCGGAGTCAGTACAGGTGGGCTATTTATAGTATATTACTAATAGGTCGGTTTATCCTAGGTGAATCCCTGATATACACGTGTACTATTTAATCAGATCCGTACACGTATGCGTCACTGCCTAGACATGTTGTCAGGCCGGTAAGTTTGACAAGCCATTTGCCAGACCGGCAAGTCGAGTTACGAATTTGCTATTCTTAGCGATTCCTTTCATGAGGCATATGATGCCGGCAAGTTCCTGCCGGCATGTGCCTATGACGACGTCGGCAGTTATAAAGGAGTTTATATACTCCCGTACACAAAGTGCATGTGCTTCGGAATGCCTTTGGCACCTGGAAACAGTCGAGCATGGACCATCGTATATTTTTTCGTTTTGCCATATCTAGATCCCTACAATCCTGCATAGTTGATTATGATGTTGGAATTATAGTTACTTTTTCTATGTATCTAATTATTTATGCTCAATTCATCGTAATAAAATGAGTATTTATAGTGTGTTTTGTAGCGATTAAAAATGAAAAAATGTAAAAAAAAGTTTTTTTTTTTAATTTGGGACCCATTAACTGATTCGGTTTTCGGTGAAAACCGGATCAATTAACCCATTAACTGATCCGGTTTTCACCTAAAACCGAATTAGTTAATGGGCTAACTGATCTGATTCTTATTCAAAACCGGATCGGTTATTGATTAACAGATCCGATTTAGGACCGAATCAGTTAATTATTGTTAATCGCTGCTAGCCCACCCTATCCGGACCAAAACCGAAGCGGTAAGCTCGGTTTTGACAGGATTGGATGGGCTTTTTTCCACTAGTGCAGAAAAGGAAATAGCAAACGTGTGGGAATTGATACAAATGTTTAAAATAAGAAGAGAGGCAAAATGAGAAGGAAATAATAATTAAAAAACAAAACGTCAAAAGCGGGAGGATTTTTTCCATGTTCAACCGGTGTACCGTAATCCAACCTACCTAAAGTTTAAATGACTACAAAGTTAGCTTATTCTATGATAATGGATAGGTTGACTTAATATCAGCGGATGGCAAAAAGGTTAGCTTATTCTTGGCAACTTGTCCTTTATTTTTTGCCAACACCTAGTTTTTAAAGCAATTCTCTTTATGAACATAAGCATAGCTTGCTTTTTTTTTTCACTCTTGAGCATCTGTTCAGCGATCTTCAGGCTTCAACATACTATGACGTTGAGTTATGTTTCCTCGAGATTGTTCATATTGTAATTCAGTTTGAATTGACCATAACAATTATGAATGATGGCAATGGCAACAACACAAGAATTTGTAGAAATAAAAACTCTCTCTCAAGAAAACCTCTGTGGCGTACGATAAGGGTTTGAGCTATCGTGCACCTCAGGTGTAATGGGACGGAGGAAGAAGGCAACGGTGCCGGAAATTAGTTCACCGGTGCCGGGGTCGTCTATTGAGAAACAGAGGACTTAAAGGAATGTTACGGAAGAGAATGCTGGGAACCCATCCAATGGAACATTAACTTCGATTGTTCAAAGTGGGACTGAAGTTGCGATTGACAATGAAAGGATGATTCCACCTAGTCAATCACATTTGGAGGTGGCTCAACACAAATGGCAAGGTTTTACTGGGCATAATCGCATCTCAGGTAAAGGTACGGGCCTTATTTTTGTTGCTCCTACACTTGTAGAAGGAAAACCTACAGCTAAACTTGATAAAAAGGAAGTTGAACGATTAAATGCAATCTAGAAAAATGCGTTAATCATGTATGTTATAGGCTAGAATCCTACCATGAATGCTATAACAGCATATATCAAGTCAAAGTGGGGGTTATTGAAAGAACCTCTGGTGTTTAAGCATGAGGAGGGATATTTTGTTGTACAAATGAATTCGAAAGAAGATAGGAATTATGTGCTATATTCTGGGCTACATCTTGTCTTTACGAAACCTATGATTGTTAAGAAATGGACCCCTAACTTTGATTTTCATAAAGAAATTCTTAAAGTCATTCCCATTCGGGTAAAGTTACCAAACCATCCATTGAATTGTTGGAGTGAAAATTCTTTGATTCGAATTGGTAGCGTGTTAGGGGTGCCTATTTATACGAAAGAATATATATACAACAAAAACTCTAAGAGTTTCTTTTGCTAGGATCCTTGGGGAGATGGATGTTACTAACGATATCTTGTGTGAGATACAAATTGAAGATCCTTGAGGAAAAACTGTGAGAATAGAACTAAAGTACCAGGTAAGATTATGAAAAAATGGGTGCCAAAAAACAATGAAGTTCAGACTAAGAATCAAGGATTGATGCAAAATAGTAAGTTGGGACATATTGAGATTGTGAAAGCTGATGATGTGGCTACTGAGGGAGAAACTACACATGTTGGTGCTCCTACTACGGTTGTGGATCCTAGCCCTGTTGGTGGTCCTCCTATAGTAGTAGAGCCTGATGGTGTGATCACCCCAGTGGCCACTCCTAAACATAGTCCAATAGTAGAGGAAGGGGAAGGACCATGGAAAGTTGTGACAATAAAATCTAAAGGCAAACAACTGGCTTTCAAATCAGCTCGAATGGGTAGTTATAGTCCATACACTGCTTAAATGGACTTAGGTAGACCTGGAGGTGCTAGGGGACCAAACCCCTGTTTGTCGTAATGTTAGAGGACTTAATGACCCTATCAAAATAAAGGAGGTGAAGTTGTTTCTTCAAAAGCAAAATTCTAGTTTCCGTGCTTTGTTTGAGACTAGAGCCATATTGCCTAAATTTGCAAATATTCAATGTAAATTTGGTAATCTTTGGAAATGATATAACAACTATGGTTTCTCTCCTAGAGGGAAAATGTGGTTTGGATGGAAGCTAGGAGAAATTCAAGTGGATGTGATGATTAAATCTGAGCAATGTATAGGAGTTAAGGTTTAACTGGTAGCTAGTACATTTTATTAGTTGATGTTTATGGGATTCATACAATTGCTGATAGAAAATATTTATGGAGAGAGCTGCAGAAGCTAACAGAGACTCATAATGATCCTATTCTCATTATTGGAGATTTTAATGTTGTGTTGAATTTGAATGACATGACTAATGGAGATGAAGTGAGTGAAAAAGAAACCCAAGATTTTGCAAACATTATTTTAGAAGCTCAGCTGTTAGAAGCTCCTAATTATGATGTGTTCTATTCATGGTCAAATAAGGGCACTGGTGCTCAGAGAATATGTAGCAGGATTGACAAAGCCATTATCAATGATGTAATGCTTGATGTGTTTCCTGTAATGATGGTGAAACATCTGCCTAGTGGAGTATCTGATCACTCTCGTCTGGTGGTGAGCTTTCAAACATCAATTCAAGAGGGGTGAGACCCTTCAAGTTCAACAATATCCTGACAGATTAAGAGAGGTTTCTTGACATTGTGCAAGAAGCTTGGGATTCTGTGGAGGAACATTTTCGAATGAAGAAGTTATGGAGTAACCTGAGTGTAGTAAAAAAAACTATGAAGGTTCTTCATGCTAGGAATTATTCTCATGCTCATGTCGAAGTCGATGAGTCACTAGTGGAATAAACATCATTAGATCCCGTCAAAACAAGGGGTACTGATCCGTATTTGGGCCGAAACGGATGGGCTAGGAGCAGTTAGAAAAACTCAACTGATCGGGTTCAAAATCGGATCAGTTGAAGACTAACTGTACTACTTCATACGTTCTAAAATAAATGAAATACTTACTATTTTAGGCCGCTTTAAAAAATAAAATGTTACTTTAGTGGTATTCACTATGAATTATTCTCATGCTCATGTCAAAGTGGAGGACTACAAAATTCAGCTTAAAAACATTCAAAGCTATGTCAACATTGTATCTGATACTCAACTTCAGCAAGAAGAGAAAGTGCTGTGAAAAACATCAGAAAATAAGGATTAATTGGCTATCTATGGGAGATGCTAGTACTAAATTTTTCTTGAATGTTGTTCAAGTAAGAAAAGCAAGGAATAACATTTCTCTGCTTCATAATGCATAGGGAGAAGTTCTTACTTCCACAGAACACATTCAGGTTGAAATTGTGAATTCCTATCAGAACTTGCTTGGTACATGTGCCATAAATCTTCCTAACACAGTTAGATCAGGTTCCACTCTAAGTGTGGATGTCAGAACTTCACTTATCCAACCAATTATTGTTCCTGAAATCGATTGAGCACTCTTTGGTATTGATGATACCAAAGCACCTGTAATTCATGGATTTAATGCTGTATTCTTTAAGAAGAGTTGGCAGATTATCAAGTAAGATGGTAATAATGGAGTACTAGAATTCTTTCAGGAAACCTATTTGCACAAACCTATAAACACTACTGTGATTTTCTCAAGCTCTTTTAGCTAAAGATTTTCGTCTTATTGCTTGTTACACTATTGTGTATAAGATAATCTCCAAGATTATCACTCATAGGATGCAACCAGTTATCCTTAAGGTTGTCAACTCATCTCAAGCTAGTTTTATACCAGATAGATTTGTTGCTGACAATATTTTAATGCCTACTGAATTGCTTTGGAGTTATACTAGGACTCATATATCTCCTAGATGTGTGATAAAAGCTGACATAAAAAAGGCCTATGATTCTGTTGAATGGCCATTTCTAGAGAGTATGTTACTTGAGCTTGGCTTTCCTACTATATTTGTGGGTTGGATAACGGGCTGTGTTATAAGTGTATCCTATTGTATCCTTTTGAATGGCATTCCTTCCACCCCTTTTCATGCTAGGAAGGGCTTAAGGCAAGGTGACCCTTTGTCTCCCTTTCTTTTAGCCTTATGTATGGAATATCTTAGTAGATGCCTTTGTGAGTTGAAGAATGACCCTAAGTTTAATTTTCATCTTAAGTGTGAAAGAATCCATCATAATCATCTCATGTTTGCAGATGATTTATTACTTTTTGGCAGGGCTGATCATAGTTCAGTTACAAAAATTATGGCAACCTTTAGGAATTTCTCTTTGGCTTCTGGTTTGGAAGCAAGTGTTGAGATGTGTAGTATGTATATTGATGGGGCTTTGGATATTAACGAAGCAAGAAGTATTGTTGATGCTGTCCATCTTCCTATTGGTGAACTTCCTTTTACGTATTTAGGAGTGCCTTTGTCTTCAAATAAGTTGAATTACTCTCAATGCGAGATCCTGGTTGAGAAGATTAGAAAGAGAGCTCAAGGGTGGATGACTAAAACTCTTAGCTATGCTGGGAGATTACAACTCATTAGGAGTATTTTGAGTAGCATACAAAACTATTGTGCTCACATTTTCCCATTTAGCTTAAAATGTATAATTGCTGATGACTATCATGAGGTAGAATGTGCTTGTTTGATGCTACTAAGTGTTGTATAACTCTTCATATGTCATTACTTTTGCTTCAAGTGTGTACAAAATTATTTGCTGTTTTAAGTGGTCATTGTAAAGCTTGTGAGTTTATTTCTTTGAGAAAGTGTAGAGAAATTTTGAAGCGATATTGATATATATTGATGATTTGTGGGCAGACCCGTGTGGCATCCCTTTTGATGAACATTATTCAGGTGAAGATATTTTTATGTTGTTTGTGATTTTATTTGAGATAAGAACATCCGGTAGGATAGAAGTAGTCCTCGGTGAAGAACATGCCAACCACCTAGGTTGTGATCTAGGGGTAAACCTGGGTTAATTGTTGTCGTCTAAGAGGACAGGGAGTGCTGCGTGTACTGCCCTGCATCGGGAGATTGACCATTCTTAGACACAGGCAGCGGGGAACGTAAGCCCATAGGCTGACGTGGAGGTTTCCATCTGACAAACCTTAGGAAGTGGGTTGCGGTCCACTGGCGTTCGGTTTCTGACTCAAAAACTTGTTTCATCTATATCTTTATTTTCATTTAAGTATTTTTTAGATGATTTATTTATTAATTCAATTTACTTCATATTAACTATATATTTATGTTACTCGTAAGTTTATTAAGATGTTGTTGCATGATGAGTATTATAGTTGACTTGATCTTGTTTATTCCTTTCTTGTTAATCTATGTCTGAAATATATTGTGATGTCTTTTGTTCTGGGAGAACTGCTAGTTACTCCCCACTAACTGTGGAAATATTTATAAATATATGTGTAGATGGCAATGACTTCTAGACTTATTACTGCTTGAGCCAGCAGAGTGTGGGTCGGAGATGAGTGGAAGCTTCTCGTAGTTTTCCTTGTTGATGAGTTTTATGATGAAAATAGGGAGTCATATGTGTATATATATGTATGTATTTTACCAAAGTATCAGCCCTTTTTTCCATCCCCGTCTTGGAGTTCTCCTTCGACAGGTTTGCACTCAATTTCGACATGTCTATGTCGCCTCTCCAAGATATGCGGAGGAGTGCTCTAGACGCTTCCGCAAGAAAAAAGCATGTTGGTTAATGCATATATACATTGGGCGGTGCATTTTACTTAGAGTTTTTAAAAATTAACCTTTATCTTCGGCCAACCGTAAACCAGCGTCGACCAAGAAGTTGTCGTCAAAAAACATTTCCTTAAAGGGAATCCAGTTAGATGGCTCATTAATGGTTGGGTGGTTTGGTTTAGAATACTTAGCTATCCTGAAGTATTCCACCACCTAGTCGTCAAATCTATCTTCCAGATCCAAGATAGATGCTTCTCGTCCGGTGTTTGTCGCTGCCCGGCTATGGCTGCGATAATTCCCGGCAAGATCTTCACTGGGAGCCTGGACGAAGATGAAGTCGGCCTTCCAGTCATGCATCTTTGAGGGTTTATCCTAAGCAGTGATAGACCCAGAACGATTACAGACGCTGAACCAACTCCCCTCCACTAGGGTTGTGCACTAGTCCAAAACCGGACCGGGATAATTCCGGTCCAGACCGGTCCAGACCTGAAAATTTTGGTCCGGTCCAATTTTGGACCGTAATGGACCTAATTTTTTTTTTGTCATTCTAAGTAAAAAAGAATCAAAATTTTTCCACAGTATTTATTATCATTCAAACATTTTCTTCCCCTCCTTTTTCGTTGAAGTCGAATTTACTATGAATTGCAAAATAAAGATTTGAAATTAATGAATATAAAGATTCGAAATTAAGTAATGAATGATTAGAATGACATGAATACATTTTCAAATTACAAAAAATATGTATTACCTATAAATTTCAAATTGATTCGAAAAAGAAAAAAAAATTGAGGAACTTAAGGATACACGTCTTTTGTATTCCTATAAATTGAGAATCATGGAGTACCTTTTTTGGTGCCTAAATCGAATCATTATAAGTTTGTATGGCATCCCACCTTTTATCTCTTGTTGGCTGTTTCTCACTCTTTTCTTTCTCTCTCCTCATCTTCATCTTCATCATCATCAGCTCCATCTTATTTTTCAAGAGAATTAATTTCTGATGGAAAGTTTTAATCTTTAAAACTTGGTGACTCTAACAAAGGAACAAGAAGATCTCCAAAGCATCAAGGAAAGGAGGCTTGTGGATGAGGGGGAAAATGATGACTTCGTGGACTTGTGGTGGTCCCGTGGATGAGAGGGATTGGGGAAGGAGGTAAAGCCCAAGAAGAAGCTAAGGAAGGAGGCAGCTACCTTTATAGAGAGAAAATGACTTTAAGGGTTTTAGTTTAGTGAGGTTCGGAAGGTTGAATGGCAGACTGTTATATATTATCTGGAAAAAAAAAGATTCATGGGTTTCCGGTCCGGCCTTGAAAATTCCGGGTTTGACCCGGACCGGACCGGAAACCCGGAATCCATAATTTGTTTGGACCGAAAACTAGATTGGAATGTACCGATCCGGTCCGGTCCATTCCGGTCCAGATTCGGTACCGGTGCCTTTTTGCATAGTCCTACCCTCCACTGTTTTGGGAACCTTAGATACATAGCGTATCTGGGTGAAGGAGTAAGTCTGTGCAATTCTCATTCGGCTATGAAAGTAAGAATATTGTGCCAGGCATTTGGCACCAGCTGGTCATGGCCGATGTTGTAATGCCTTAACACTTGGTCAATAAATTCATGAAGGGGAAATCTCAACCCGACGTCCAAAGCCAGCTTATAATGACAAAGTGACCCTGGGGAGCGCTCAAGATTGTGGCCTCCTCGTCCGAAATTACAAATGAATAGCCCGACCTGGGCATAACCATGGACAAATGGCTCGGGTCAGGGACAATTTTTTTCTACCCACTTACGGTTGACCAATATAAAGCCAGGGTCAGAAAGGGGACCTAGGCGTCTCTTAATTTCGGACGAGGTGGTAGAAGGCTCGTCCGACTCCTCGGGGAGCTAGACTCACCCTCGTTATTATCACTATTATTTTCGCCCACATCTACATCTCTTCCAGACGGGCTAGCCTTTGGGTTTATTTGTTCGAAATTTTCTTCCCTGACATTTCCAGAGGAAGAACGCTCTGCCGTTGGCGGACCACTTTGTGTTTCTCTTTCCCTCACTTCTTCGGGAACCCGTCCAGTAGACTCCTCCACTTCAGATCCTGGAGGCCGGGAGTATGATTCCTCGTCTTATACGGGCAGTTTGCTAGACGCGCGCTAGATTACCCTACACAGGTAAAGACTGGGTCGTCTGACTTTGTCAGCCAAATCCATAAAAATGATATAAATGGTAGGCCAGAATAGGCCCAACCCTAGAATATGCCATAGAGGAAAAACTATCAGTTCTAGCGTCAAGGAAAACTCTTGAACGACCAGGATAATTTGATGAAGAGGAGGAATTCATTTTATTGCTTTTTTTAAGAAAAAATAAAGAATAAGGAGAACGAGGAAGAAAAAGGGAGATACCTTACTAGCGCTTGGACGTTCGGTGAAGTAAACAAAGTCTGGATGAACACACTCTCTCTCTACAAAATCAGAAAATTGTAGAGCCTCACTCTCTAGAAAAAATTACTCAAGGTGTGAAATGATTTCATAGAGGACAAAAGAACATATTTATATGGGGGTGAAAAACCTCCTCAACCGGTTAAAAACGATCAGACACGTGGCTCCTCTGAAAAATTGGCGCGTCTTTGCTTTTAAAAAATGAGGTAACTTCCTCTGGTAAAGGGCATTATTAACTGTCTTTGGCAACGGTAAAATCCTTTTTTAGGAGCAAATGTTGTAACCTAAAAATAAAAGGCTAAAAAAGAGACACGTGGAGCAATCAGAAGCGTCCACGAGTGCCAGAAAGGGGAGGAAAGCTTGGCATTCTGTAAGGGTTTTTACTCCTTAAAACAAAAAGGCCCACTTTTGGCCTGAAGGAATAATCAGAGCTCATTTCCCAAAAAACGGCTGCATATGATTGGCTAATATTCAGCCACCAATCATTGCATGCCACGTGTCACAATCTGATTGCCTAGCCAATCAGGTGCCCCTATTTTAGGGTGATATCAAATGGCAGCTCCCAGATTCCAAACACAAATAAATCGTCTCCTTAAAATCAGGTGAAAGGTAGCTCATTGAATAGTGTGCCATTACTCTGCTAAAATATTCTCTCTCGCTTTCTCTTTACCCTTCTTCCATGCCTGATAACTGACTTAAGCTTCGGAGGGGGAACCACCACCCAAACCTCCCGGATTGGTTCCTTTTCCAGTAGGTTCGGAGAACGAAGCTCAGGTTCGGAGTGTGAGATTAAGGAATCGTTGCACAAGCCTCTATAGAAGAACATTCTGAAGGATTGAAGTTACTTGTCCGACAAGAAGACTAAACAAATTGCATTGGAATTATTGATTATGTGTAATTGTTAAGTGGATCATCATATAGTTGTGTTATGTGTGTTGGCTCGTATTGATTATTATTTATATTTGAACTTATATTTGCTTGTATATACACAAGTAGTCACTAACGTGTACTTTTTGTGTTGTTTGATCATCACATCCTCTTATGGTCATCCTGCTAGAATGCATTTAGCATTCAGTTTTATGTTGAGCAGTAGGATAATCATAGACCGTTGGTTCAGGTTCCTTCGTGACTTTAGTCAATGCATGCTTGAACTTTACATTTTGATATTTAAATAGGAGGCCATGGATCATCTTGTAGTACCTTATTAATTTTCTCTGTTCAATAATAATTGCAACATAACTTATTGGTATACATTTTTTAAGAAACCTATGTGAAGAGAAGAGTGATAGAAATAGATAAATAGTGGGGGCCATGTGATAAGAGAGAGATAGAGAGAAGATATTACCAAATAAACAAACGTTGAAAGTAATATGAAACATCCAAATAAGCAAAATGTTGAAATTAGAAAAAGAATGGAGAAAGTATTTTTTTTTCCGCTGAAAAAAGTTTGAAGTTGTTCTAACTTAGTTTGACTATATTAAATTCTTCATATGAAATTCAGGAATTTAGATTCTAACCACGATCCTTGATTTGTACTTGATTATATTATTCTGATATCCACAAGATTTTCTTTCATTTTTTAATTGTAATATGTCAAATTTCCTCCTTTCTTTTGTTGTAATAAGCTCTTTTATAAAGGGGTCAAAATTCTCGATGTCACAACTACAATGTGATAGGTGTCTTGGCTCGTATTGATTCCTATGTGTGTTGGCTTGTATTGATTGTATTTACATGATCAGTTTTGTTGTGTCGTTTAGTATTTTTTCCACTAGTGATGAAAGGCACAAAAGTTCGTTCGTTGAGATCTTGTTTGCGTTTCTTTAGATATGTCACCGTTATTTGTTTAACAAGGTAAGATATATGGTGTTTCCAAGGCTTGGGTTGGAACTCTTAGATTAGAACAGTTTGCTGATCTTCTGTTGTTCCCTGACTTTATTGAGTTTCATTGCTTTGGCAACTAGAGATAGGATCATTGGTATGAGTAGTTGTATCTAGTTTTTCGTCATTATGAACAGGAGCATGTTCAGGATGATGTTCCTTATTCCTGGATTCATTTTCTTCATCTTCGAGGTTTACAGTTTCTTTATCACTTGAATCTGTATATCTTGTTAGTCCAATTTTGAAATGTTCCACCAGTTCATTTGGAGTGAATTTGTTAGTTTCATCAAATATTATATGAACACTTTCTTCTACACTCATAGTTCTTTTATTGTAGACTCGATATGCTTTACTGTTTATAGCATATCCTAAGAATACAGCTTCTTCGCACCTAGCATCAAACTTCCCTATGTTATCTTTCTGATTATTATGGACAACGCATTTACAACCAAACATTCTTAGTTAAGTAATATTTGCACTTTTTCCTTAAAGCAATTCACAGGGAGTTATGCTAACCAATGGTCTAATCATGGCTTTGTTGATGATGTAGCAGGTAGTGTTCACAGCTTCAGCCCAAAAGTTCTTTGGAAGACCACTAGCAATCAACATTGTTCTTAAATTTATTCTAAAGTGCGATTCTTTCTTTCCACCACATCGTTTTGTTGTGGTGTTTTAGGTGTTAAGAAATTGTGATCCAAGCCTTGTTGTTACTCAGTTCATCGAACTCGTCTTTTTCAAATTCCCTGCCATGGCCAGATCTTAGATGCAATAGCTTGTGAGCACTCCAGTATGTCCTCTTAGCAAAGAAAAGAAACCCATCGAAGGTTTTATCATTGCAAGAAAGAAACCCATCGAAGGTTTTTTACCCCTTCTACTCTGAATCCTCAATTATCCAAGGTATATTATCTAATTTTCTAGTGGTGCTTACTATTGTTTTAGACTTGAAAGAACCCCAAACCTACTTTAGCTCCGTATCCTTCTCTCTCCTTCTCCGCTTAAACAGTAAAACATATTGAGTGTAAAATAAAAGAACTATATGTTTAGAAGAAAATGTCCATATAATATTTGATGAAACTGACAAATTCACTCCAAATGAACAGGTAAAAGATTTCGAAATTGGACTGGCAAGATACGCAGATTCAAATGATAATGAAACAGCAAACCTCGAAGATGAATAAAATGAGTCCAGGAATAAGGAACAACAAACTGAACAAGCTCATGTTCCTTACGAAGAAAAACCATATACAACTGCTAATAACAATTATCCTACCTGTAGTTCCCAAAGCAATGAAACTCAACAAAGTTAGGGAATAACAAAAGAGCAAATTGTTCTAATCTAAGAGTTCCAACCCAAGCCATGGAAACACCAAAGATCCCACCTAGTTCAACAAATAACAGTGACATATCTAAAGGTACATACGCAAGAATATCTCAACTGACGAACTTTTATGCTTTCCATCACTAGTGGAAAAAATACTAACTAACACAACAAAACTGATCCAATTTAGGAAAAACCGAATTAGTTAAAGGAAACTGATATGCTTGCCTCCATGGCCGGATTAGTTAACATTGGGCTGGGCGGTAAAAAAACACTCCACTCCTCTCTCACTCAACTTATCTGGTGGGCTCACATGCTCGAATCAGTTGAGTCGGGCTTGGTTTTAAATCCCAAGCACGCTTCTCTCTCGTTACAAATAGTGGAATGCCTTATTTCATACTTCGTTTGCTATTCATTCTCCTCACTATCAGTTAGGGTTCCTATCCAGAAGCATGCCTATCCCTCTCCTCTTTCTTCTCCTCACCACCAGCCACCTCACCACCTCTCCTCACCACCAACATCTCTCCTCTCGTTGCCACCACCAGATTCGTCTCCTCTGTTTCACACTGTCTCATCTCGCACCCTTCCTCGTCTCGTCGCTCACCAATACCACTAGTTACCAGTCACCACCACTCAAGTAAGCAGCTTCGCAAAAAAGAAATAACACCACCTCTCTCCGATCAACTCGCTTCTAATCATCGCTCGTCACCTAGATCTACAACCACCAAACCCTGATACGAAGAATCGAATAAGTTGACCACATCGAATATTATGGTTTTCAACAATTCGAATTTTCGTTTTCTTTTTTTCGGTGTTAGGTTATTTTTATTTGGCATTATTTGTATTTAGTGATTTTTTTCGTTTTAGGTTAATTCTACGTTGATTTAGTTTGTTAATTTAGTTATTTAGGCTTAACTTTGTTTTAATTATGTTATTTACTTTAATTTTTGCGCTTAATTTACGTAAATACTTTTTGGAGTCTTTTTATTGTACAATTTGTTGATTTATGTGGACTGTAATAACGTAATATTTGTTAGAACTGAGATATATGAAAATTCTGTTCATTATGCTTGTTTAAATTCTATGAATTTTTGTTGTTTAATTACTGTTGATTTTGGAGTGCTTTTTTGGACTATAATTTGGTTTCTTTAGCTGAAATTTTGGCTGATTTCTAGCGCTTTTTGGCTTTTTTCTTGCGTTTTTTGGTTGGGGCAAACATACTATCGCGTTTTTGTGTGTTTGGCTTCCAAAATTAGCTTTTTTTATATTTGATATCAGCACAAAATTGAACCGTTTTATTTATTGAAAATCGGATCAGTTAACCCATTACTAATTCATTTTTCATCAAAATATCGAATCAATTAATTAAATGCTAGTTTGATTTTTAGTGCAAATCGGATCAGGAATGGGTTAAATGATTGGGTTTTCAATCGGATCAGTTAGCTTTTTGTGAACTGATATGAGCTCAATTGATATGGCCCAAAACTGGATTTCTTGGTCCATTTTTTTGGTGAAAAACGGATTAGTAATGGGTTAACTGATTTGGTTTTCAACCGGATCAATTGACGTTTTGTGAGCTGATCCAACCCCAATTGACCCAGCCTAAAACTAGATCAGTAACCCCCTAATTTGACCGAATTCGATGATGTTTTTCCCCTAGTGCATGCATTTATCTCAATTTTGGAACTAAAGAATCATGAAAAAGCTTTAACAGACACAGATTGGATAAGAGCCATGAAAGATGAGCTAAACCAATTTGAAAGAAAAAAGTATGGTATCGTGAACCATGTTCCAAAACCACAAAGTAATTGGTATTAAATGGGTGTTTAGAAGCAAGCTGGATGAGTATGGAACAACAGCCAGGAACAAAGATCGTCTAGTTGTCAAAGGCTACAACCAACAGGAAGGTATTCACTATGAGCGGACTTTTGCTCCTATTGCAAGGTTAGAAGCTGTTCGAATTTAATTGCTTTTGAAGCTTTCATGGGATTAAGGTTGTACCAAATGGATGTCAAGTGTACCTTCGTGAATGGGTACCTAAGCGAAGATGTCTATGTGCAACAACCTCCTGATTTTGAAAGTCTTGATTTTCCAAACCATGTTTTCGAACTCGACAAAGCTTTGTATGGACTCAAACAAGATCTTAGAGCTTGGTACGAGACATTTTCAAAGTTTCGACTTGAAAATGATTTTAAAAAAGGTAAAGTTGATAAAACATTGTTCCTAAAATATATAAGAGTACTGATTTGTTAATTGTCCAGATTTATGTAGAACCTTAGATTTGGTGATATTAATGAATCTCTGTGCAAATACTTCGCAGATTTAATGTGCAATGAGTTTGAAGTGAATATGATGGGTGAGCTAACAATTCCTTCCTTGTTTACAAATCAAATAAAACGGTATTTTTGTTCATCAACAAATGTACATATAAGAACTAATTAAGAAATTGGAATGAAAATTCATAAAGCAATCATATACATGTGGGACATACTACTAGGTTAAATAAAGATCCTATAGGAACAATTGTGGATCAAAAGAATTAGGGTTCCCTGTTCTATCAAATCGCAAGTCGTCTAGACATTGCTTTTAGTGTTGGTTTGTGTGTTAGGTTTCAATCAGCTCTAAAGGAATCTCACATAATACTAGTGGAAAAAAGGACAATTGATCCGGTCAAAATAGGCCTTATTGATCCGAAAACGGACAGGAGCGGCTAAAGGAGGATCTATTAGCAAAAGTTAATTGATCCGGTTTGAAATCGGACCAGATAATAATTTAACTGATCCGGTTAGAGCTGAAAACTGGACCAGTTGTGAATGGTCAACTAATCCGGTTTTCAGCTCTAACCGGATCAGCTAATCAAAAGTATGAATTAAAAAAAAAAGCATGTCCTCATCAACAAAATTGCACAGACTAACATGATAAGAATTAACTTTTATAAAGTCAACAACTATTTTTCTGCCCAATAAAGTGATCGGCATAGTTTACCTATTTAGAAACCAATATTATAAACCCCCATTTCCATTCCAATATATCTAGCCAACCGACAATCCCAGTACTTAACTCTTGACTCTTGAGCAACACCTCTTCAAAATCTTATCTTTTTCCCCCTCTTCTGATTGAGTTTCAGGAAAGGTGGCAGCTCCTGTAGCACATATTAGATAAGTCCAAGTCATTCTTACATGCTGTTCAAATAAGCGTTGTTGCTGCGATTAGCCCTCCCAAAAACAGACCCCATCCAAAGAGCAGCACCAGAACAATCAAATGTAATAAGAGCTTCAACACCAGTTAATTGAAATTTTTTGCAAGTGTTTCTTGCTGAATGATTAATGCTTTTGCCAGGAACTACTATATGAAAAGAGGTAACACAAAGAAAGTTTAGCATCATAGCGCTGTGACTTTTTCAAGTCTTTTGTAAAAAAGAGGTAAAACTACGGATCACTATACTAAGAAACATTGTACTGATGTCACTTTTTCAAGTCTTATTTTTAAAAAAAATAAATCACAATTCATGAACATACTACCTGTTTCTGCCTAGAAACTAGTCAAATGAGTTAATTATGTTTAGAGAGGTTAAAATCCCGAGTTGGAGTATAATCCCGAGTCTTGTCAACCGAGGACCTGCAAAACAAAGAAACCTAGCCCGGGGGTGTTCCCGGGAAAGCCCCTCCGACGCTCAAGTCAGTTGAGATTGAGGTAGAGAGAGAAAGTGACCAGTTCTAGAGAGAGATGCTCTGATTTTGTTAGGTGAGAATTCAATACCTGTTCATTGATTGGACTTCCTGCTTTTATAATGTTGGGGATTCCCCAGACAGGAAACCCTATTGGGGAGCATCCCTGTCTATGGGAAAGTTGTCTCCCTTTTATGGCAAAGTTGCTTTCTGTCTGAAAAGGCTGATGGGCTCCTTGGGAGCATACAGATCAGATCCTTTAGATGGGCTTTGCATAACACTGTTGGACCAGATCAGGGGTCCAAACAATTAGCCCCACGCCAAGTAATCGGAGTGAGATCCTCGATTTTCGGTGCGGTTGATTGGCGGAACAATAACGTTTTGGCCGATATTTATTGAATGATGCCCTGAGTTAGCTATTGGCGCTAGGATTAACCAAGCACGGGGGTCCAGGGGTGAAACGCCCTGGTGGGGGTTAGGGGGCAACGCCCCCGAACTTTTTCGAAGCATGCAGATCCCGAGGAGGGAGATTTCGTGAATTTCTGAGCCCCATTCAAATCCCGAGGTGGAGCGAGGGCTATTAGGCCTGCTTCCAAGCAACCCCGAGGTGGCGCTATTGTGCTGGGCACCGAGCAACCCCGAGAGGGGGGCCCTACTTCCCCGAGGTGTTGTTGGCCAGGTTTCCGATGTTTCTGAGAAGCATGGCGCGCCTCTTACCCGATGAGCCCCGACCCGGGAGCTTACAAATCCCGACTCGGCTCTAAACTGTAGACAAACCCCGAGGGTACCATGGGCCTCTTAGGAAGTGATCCCGACCCGAGGGTGCGGCTCTGTTGCAGTGTTCTCAAACAACCCCGACAATGTTAGATCTTTCTTACCAGGCCAGTATCGTCCCGAGAAGAAGACCGACCCCGACTTGGTCGAGGTTATTTTGTTGCCAATGGTGATCCCGAGTGTGCTCATCGTTCTCCACCGCATACCCGACCCGGGAGGGTACGAACCACTCCTCGGTCCTAGGTTAAAGGGCCATTCCTGGGGGGCATCAAGTGCCTACTAGCAGGTGATCCCGACCCGAGGGTGAATGCCGGACCCGACTTGATCGAAGTAGCCTTGATGCCACAGGTGATCCCGAGTGTGCCCGTCTTTTACTAGCGAGCCCCTGGCAAGGACGAGGTGGTCATGGACCAACTCGGGGATTTAACGAGCCTTCTCATAGAATCCCGAGTGGGTGGTGAGTGCTGAGCCCCCTGGCAATGCCGAGGTGGGCACGCACCGACTCGGGAGCTAATGAGCCCTCCCTATGAGGATCCCGAGTTGGTTGTGAGGTACTTGGCCAATATTTGGCTAAGTGCTGAGCCCCCTGGCAATGCCAAGGTGGGTCTGCACCAACTCGGGGGCTAATGAGCCCTCCCTATGAGGATCCCGAGTTGGCTGGCGAGGTACTTAGCCAATATTTGGCTAAGTGCTTGAGCCCCCGCAATGCCGAGGTGGGTCCGCGACCAACTCGGGGGCTAATGAGCCCTCCCCATGAGGATCCCGAGTTGGTTGGCGGGGTACTTAGCCAATATTTGGCTAAGTGCTGAGCCCCCTGGTAATGCCGAGGTGAGTAGGCTCCAACTCGGGGGCTAATGAGCCTTCCCTATGAGGATCCCGAGTTGGTTGGCGGGGTACTTAGCCCATATTCGGCTAAGTGCTGAGCCCCCTGGCAATGCCGAGGTGAGTAGGCTCCAACTCGGGGGCTAATGAGCCTTCCCTATGAGGATCCCGAGTTGGTTGGCGGGGTACTTAGCCCATATTTGGCTAAGTCTTCGAGCCCCCCGCAATGCCGAGGTGGAGTGCACCAACCACTCGGGGGCTAATGAGCCCTCCCCATGAGGATCCCGAGTTGGTTGGCGGGGTACTTGGCCAATATTTGGCTAAGTGCTGAGCCCCCTGGTAATGCCGAGGTGAGTAGGCTCCAACTCGGGGGCTAATGAGCCTTCCCTATGAGGATCCCGAGTTGGTTGGCGGGGTACTTAGCCCATATTCGGCTAAGTCTTCGAGCCCCCTGGCAATGCCGAGGTGAGTAGGCTCCAACTCGGGGGCTAATGAGCCCTCCCCATGAGGATCCCGAGTTGGTTGGCGGGGTACTTAGCCAATATTTGGCTAAGTGCTGAGCCCCCTGGTAATGCCGAGGTGAGTAGGCTCCAACTCGGGGGCTAATGAGCCTTCCCTATGAGGATCCCGAGTTGGTTGGCGGGGTACTTAGCCCATATTCGGCTAAGTGCTGAGCCCCCTGGCAATGCCGAGGTGAGTAGGCTCCAACTCGGGGGCTAATGAGCCTTCCCTATGAGGATCCCGAGTTGGTTGGCGGGGTACTTAGCCCATATTTGGCTAAGTGCTGAGCCCCCTCGCAATGCCGAGGTGGAGTTGCGACTACCAACTCGGGGGCTAATGAGCCCTCCCCATGAGGATCCCGAGTTGGTTGGCGGGGTACTTGGCCAATATTTGGCTAAGTGCTGAGCCCCCTGGTAATGCCGAGGTGAGTAGGCTCCAACTCGGGGGCTAATGAGCCTTCCCTATGAGGATCCCGAGTTGGTTGGCGGGGTACTTAGCCCATATTCGGCTAAGTGCTGAGCCCCCTGGCAATGCCGAGGTGAGTAGGCTCCAACTCGGGGGCTAATGAGCCTTCCCTATGAGGATCCCGAGTTGGTTGGCGGGGTACTTAGCCCATATTTGGCTAAGTGCTGAGCCCCCTGGCAATGCCGAGGTGGGTATGCACCGACTCGGGGACTAAAGAGCCCTCCCTATGAGGATCCCGACTTGGTTAGTCAAAATTTGAGAAACGAGCTGGGTTCTAGTCAAACTTCCATATGTTTGACCATTTGACCATTGACTTTCCCAATTTATTATTCACTCCAATTTGGGCCTTTTGACTCGATGTTTGATCCTTGGGCTTTTTTACTGAAGGCCCAAGTTGTAAGGGCCCGTCAAAGGAGGCCTTGAGGTTGTCGTTGCGCGCGACTGAGGATGGGACTATTTAGAGGAGGAGGAGGCTTATTTTCCGTACATTTCAATCATTTGCCAAATCTCTTTCTCTCTCCTCTTTATCTCTCTAGAATCGCTCTGAGACATCTTCAACTGTTCCTGCCCGAGTTCGTTTGACCCTCCGCGTGGTGATCCCGAGTTCGCATAATCCCGAGAAGGTACGCTTTTCTTTGCTATACTTTTCTTACTGCTTTCTTGTCGTAGATTGATCTCCCTAGAATGGACCCTGAGTCGGACCCCGAGTCGGGGTCGAGAACCCCCGCCTCCTCTCCCTATAGGTTTTCAGAGGAGATTCGAGGGGAGAGAGGTTTCTTAGTTAGTACTCGGATCCCATGCCCCGATCCCTCGGTGGTACCCGAGGCGATTCCCCTACCCAGTCCTTCGGATTCCCTATCGGAAGAAGATGAGGGTATAATCCCGGGTCCTTGGGAAGTATCGATCGCGCATAAGCCTTGTGCTAGGAGTTACTTAGAGAGGTATGTTTCTGATGGTGTAGTGATGGTGTCCGATGGAGCGGAAGCGGATGAGGGCCCGAGCACCTCAGGGCAAGAATACCCCCCACTGGACCCCGAGGGAGGTCCCCATACATATTATCCCGACTCCATATTCATGAAATACATGGCGAGGAATTTTAAACATGTTGGGAGCAAGTTCTGGGTTCACGACCCTTTCTTTGTTGTTCGTGCCAAACATACGGACACGGTTCTGACGCCCCCGGCGGGATGCGTGTCGGTCTATCATCAGAGCCTGCAAATGGGTCTCAGGTTCCCCTTGCACCCCTTCATCCGAGATCTACTGAACGCCTATCAGCTGACTCTAACCAATTTGCTTCCAAACAGTTGGCTTACAATAAACGGCTTTGTGGCCATTTGCGAGTCTCTCGGGGTGACCCCGAGTGTGCGTTTATGGCGCAACATGTTTACTCTGATGTTGGGTCCGGCTGATAGGCATGGCCCGGGGTGGTTCCGTTTTCAATGTCGGGCTGGCTTTAAGGTAGTTCGAGATGCCCCTTCTAACCAAAAGGGTTTTAGGCTAAATTTCTTTCATATATACACTAGTGATGAATGGGGGATCCCGACTCTTCCGGTGGAGGGTGGTCCTCGCTTTAGTTTGAATCAAACAGTCCCCATGATGTCCCGACAAGAGGCGGTATTGGGAATATACTTTTCTACCACTCCCCGGACTCATACCGGGGCCCTTTCGTACGTCCCCAAGAACTGGCTCCCGTCCCGCTTTGATGTACGGGCACGAGATGTTCTGGCGGCGGCGGGCTTAAGTTGCAGCTGTGACAAGGGTAATCCCGCCTTTGTCTTTCTTTAAAGTCTTCATTTTTTATGCTAAGTGTTTGACATTTCTTTTGTTTCAGTTGTCGCCCGAGGCCAATTGGATCCAAAGATGGCTGAGAGATATATTGACAACACCGAGTTGGCCTTGAAGTTGATGGGTGAATTGGAGGAGGAAACCATGTCAATTCCCCCGCCTCCTAAGGTAAGTTACCCGACCCGACGCTTTTTTTTCATTGAAATCCCCCGACTCGTTGTAATATTCTTTGTTTTACAGGATACAGACTCCAAGAGGGCTAAGAAACCCTCTACTCGATCCCGGAGGGTGAAGGGAGACATCGAGCAGGCCCAAGCTACCGAGAAACTTGTCGCTTCTCGGGCTTCCGACAAAGCGTTGTCGGGGGTATCTACGGGTTCTAAGCGCAAGGCGGGTGAAACTGGAACCCCGCAAGTCCCTATTGATGTGGACGAGCCGCTGCTGAAAAGGACCCGAGCCGATCAGATCGGTGTCGATGTGCCCTTCACCGGCACCACCTCGACTCAGAAACTTGCCCGAGTGCGTCATGCTTGTTCGGGAGATCTACACCGAGGCCGACGATGTAGCCTTGTCGGCTTTGGGCGCCGAGGAGGTCAACACTCTCTATGAATCTTGGGCTGGAGGTATTTTTCCCGACTCTGCTTTACATTTCTCTTTCATTATGTTGATTCTCATGTTTCGCGTTTTTGCAGACTTCTATCCGGATGACTTCAATTATTCGCCGCCGGGTTCATCTCGAGGACGTGATAGCGTCCCTCAAAAAGGAGGTTGATGCCTTGAAAACCAAGGCGGCGACCGATAGTGCTGAGCTGAAAAAGCTGAATGACGAGCTTGACTCCCAGAAGTCCACTTTCGAGGAGGCAAGCAAGGCGGTGAATGACATGAAGGTCTTGAGGGACAACAAAAAGCAGATGCAGGCTTCATTGGATCTTTGCTCGACCGAGCGCAATGAGGCCCGAAAGATCGCTAGTGACCTTCGAGTCCAACTTGAGGAGGCGGCCAAGAAGCACAAGTCCACCCGACATAAGCTCAAAAGGGCGGAAGCCAAGCTCCGTAAGGCCCGGGAGGGACCGGTTGGTCCAGTGGAAGACTTCTCTCGAAGGGGCTTAACTACTTGGGGAAGATGGCCTCGGCTTCCTACCGTCTCGGCCACCCGGGAAACCAAGGAGAGGCTTCGGGCCATTTTGACAGAGACCAATGCTTCCTTGGACTGGGATGCGATTGAAGCCGAGTTTGACCGTCGTATTGCCTTGGGGTAGAAGGCCAAAGTGGGGGCTTCTCAGACCCCGGGAGCTTCCCAAGTTCTGGGCCCAGTGCAGCCGACATGCCAGG
Source organism: Beta lomatogona (assembly GCA_947646795.1). Classification (NCBI taxonomy): domain Eukaryota; kingdom Viridiplantae; phylum Streptophyta; class Magnoliopsida; order Caryophyllales; family Amaranthaceae; genus Beta; species Beta lomatogona. The sequence goes on along the minus strand of CANSNZ010000955.1, from coordinate 2,592,859 downwards.
GAATCCCCGAGGGTGCTCAGTCGACTGCACATGCTGAGGATGGGAAGGTTGTTGCTGAAGGCGGGGGTGAAGGCCAGGACTCCCGTTCAGGGGAAGATGATGATGAGGATACCGAAGAGAGCTCCAAAGGGACTCCGCCAAAAGAAGCCGCTGCCTGATTTGTATAATTTTGTAATGTTTTTGAATTTTTGTGGACCTTTTTATGTACCCCGAGAGTCTGTTCTCGGATCTGTTTGTGTTTTGGCGTCTGAGATGGTGTTTTCAGGTGCCTAGGCTGTACTTTTGCACAATCTCTATGAATTGTTTGTTTTCATGTTTTATGAGCCAGATTCCCGAGTAGTGTTTGTTTCTTCTTCGGTTTACACTGTTTATGTATTTTTTGTTTGAGCTAAATTTCCCGAGTAGTCTAACTGCCACTTTTAATTTTCTAAATGCCCGAGCGTAATTTTGTTAAAATGCAACTGTTACGAACCAAATGCTCTTTCATTCATTATCGCACCCGAGACTGTCAACTATGGGGTACAACTTACTGCCCCGAGTTGCGTTTGTAACAAAATGAACTGTAGGCTCATGTGTGGCCCAGTTTCCAAAATCCCGCCAACTCTAATAGGGTGTAAATTGTTGCCCCGAGTTGTGGTTTACAAGATAAGGCTCAAGTGTGGCCTAAGTTACTTAAATGTAATACTTCTTCAGATTGTCAGCATTCCAAGGTCGGGCCAGTGGTGTGCCTTCAGGTGACTCGAGTCGGTATGTTCCAGGCTTGATCACTTTTGTGACCTTGTAAGGTCCCTCCCACTTAGGCCCTAGCTTGCCTTTTAGGTGCGCCAGCCCTGTGGCCTCGACCTTCCTCACCACCCAATCACCTACATGGATTGGCCTAGCTTTCACCCTCAGGTTGAATTGTCTGGTAACCCTTTGCTTGTTGCGGATTGACTTGAGTAGTGCATTGCCCCGAGATTCAGGCAGTAGGTCTAGCTCGGCTTTCTTCTCTTCTTCATTCTTGTCATGCTCGTAGAAGGTCATCCTTGGAGAAGGTATCCCGACCTCGACTGGAAGGACAGCGTCACTTCCATAGACTAAGCTGAAGGGCGAGTTGCATGTTGCTTCTTTCACTGTTGTTCTTGCTGACCAGAGCACACCCGGGAGATCATCGACCCATGACCCCTTTGCTCCTTCCAATGATTTCTTTATCCCATTCAGCACGACCTTGTTCGCGGCCTCAGCTTGGCCGTTGGTCTGGGGTCGGGATACGGCTGAAAACCGTGTTTGAATCCCGAACCTGGAACAATAATCCCGGGTTGGCCCACTATTAAATTGTCTCCCGTTGTCTGATATGAGGGTCCTTGGGATCCCGAAACGGGTGATGATGTTCCTCCAGATGAAATTTTGCACTTGTTTGTCTGTTATTGAAGCTAGTGGTTCAGCCTCGACCCATTTGGTGAAGTAGTCGATGGCCACTAGGAGGAACCTTCTTTGCCCCGAGGCTGCTGGGAATGGGCCTATTAGGTCCATCCCCCACTTGTCGAAGGGTAATACAGCTTGTATGGCTGTCAGGGGATTCGTGGGAGCCCGAGGGATATCTCCATGGATTTGGCAGTTGGGGCATTTCTTCACCAATTCCCGAGCATCAGCTTTCAGTGTGGGCCAGTAGTACCCGGCTCTCAGAGCTTTCCCGGCAATGGTTCTTGCCCCTTGATGGCTGCTGCATGCGCCCTCGTGAATTTCCCGAAGGATGTAATTGCCCTCAAATGGTGTAACACACTTCAGTAGTGGATGAGTGTAGGATTTTTTGTAGAGGATCCCCTCATGCAAGAAGAATCAACCTGACTTCTTCTTAATAGCCTCAGCCTCTTTCTCTCCCGAGGGTAGTATGCCATCTCTGAGGAAACTTATGATTTCCCCCATCCATGTATCTGTTCTGTCCAAGGCGTGGATCTGGGGGGAATTAATGCTTGGCTGCTGTAGCACCTCCCAGATGATGGTTCGAGGGGTTAGTCCATCCGCAGAGCTTGCCATACGAGCCAGGGCGTCGGCCTGCTGGTTTTCTGACCTTGGGAGGTGTTGTATCTTGAATGATGACAACTTCTTGATGAGTTCTTGGGTTTTGTTGAGATACATCCTCATGTTGTCTTCCTTGGCCTCGTATTCTCCCGAGACCTGCCCCACTACGAGTTGTGAGTCTAATTTGGCCATTACTGCCTGGGCACCCGAGCTTATGCAGATTTGAAGGCCCAAGATAAGGGCTTCGTATTCTGCCTCATTGTTTGAGGCTAGGAAATCAAATTTGACAGCGTACTCCATTTTATCCCCGACTGAGGGGGTTATCACGAGCCCTGCCCCGCTGCCAGCTTTGGTGGCTGAACCATCCACTCGCAACTCCCACGACTCCCTCTCTTCTAGGTCAAGGGGTCGGGAGCTGCATTCGCTGATGAAATCCGCCAATGCTTGTGCCTTGATTGCTCTTCGGGGCTCATACTCCAACCCGAAGTCTGCCAACTGGTCTGCCCACTCGGTCATCCGAGTTGAGTGGTTTCTGCTTTCGATTACTTTCCTGATGGGTTGTCCGGTTAGGACTTTGATCGGGTGCGCCTGAAAATATGGCTTCAATTTCCTACTTGCCATGACCAGCGCAAACACCATCTTCTCGGTCCCGACCGTATCTTGCTTCGCTCCTCTGTAAGCGTGGGCGATGAAGTATACTGGGTGTTGAGTTCCCTCTCTTTCAGCCACGAGTACCGCACTGAGAGCGTATTCTGATACCGAGAGGTATATATAGAGAGTTTCTCCCGGCAAGGGTGATATGAGTTTGGGCAACGTCTCTAGGTGTTGTTTTAGCTGTTGAAATGCTTGTTCAGCCTCGTCGTCCCAATCAAACTCCTTCCTCTTCAGCGCTCTGAAGAATAACAAGCTCTTGTCAGCTGAGCGGGACAAGAAGCGTCCCAGTGCTGCTAGGCACCCTGTTAGCCTTTGAACTTCTCTCACATTCCTTGGTGATGACATGTTTAACACTGCGTTGATCTTGTCGGGGTTGGCTTCGATCCCTCTTTCATCTACCAAGAACCCGAGGCATTTCCCCCCTCTGACCCCGAATACGCACTTCTTAGGATTTAACTTCATGCCATGATGTCGTAGGGTGTTCAGTGTTTCTGCCAAGTCTCCGACGTGATCAATTGCTTTTCTGCTCTTGACGATCATATCGTCTACATAGACCTCAATGTTCCTCCCGAGTTGCTCCTCAAAGACCTTGTTGATGGTTCGTTGATAAGTAGCCCCTGCGTTCTTGAGCCCGAAGGGCATCATCTTGTAGCAGTACACGCCTTGGGCTGTGATGAATGTTGTATGTACCCGGTCTTTTTCCGCCATCGGGATCTGGTGGTATCCCGCGTTGGCATCCATGAAGCTGAGCAACTCGTGACCGGCCGTTGAGTCGACCAGCCTATCAATCTTAGGCAGAGGATGATTGTCTTTGGGGCATGCTTTGTTTAAGTCAGTGAAGTCGACGCACATGCGCCATGCTCCGTTGGCTTTTTTAACAAGAACAACATTGGCCAACCATTCGGTGTATTGGCATTCTTCAATGATACCCGCCCCTAGCAGTTTCCTGACCTCTTCTGCTGCTGCTGCGTTTCTCTCGGGTCCTTGATGCCTGATCTTCTGCTTAATGGGGCAGAATCCCTCCTTGATGTTTAATTCATGGGATGCGAAATTGGGATCCAGCCCTGGCATGTCAGAGGCGGAGTAGGCAAACACGTCCTTGTATTCCCGCAAGGTGTTAATCAGTTTTTCCCTGATCTCGGGACCGAGGTTTTTGCCAATCCTTACCCCATGCCCGAGATCTTCATCGAGTGTTATCTCCTCATCCTCCTCGACCGGCTGGGGTCGTTCGTATAGCTTCGGATTATCTGAAAGGTAGACCCCGAGACCAGTGGGGGTCTCCGCGGGTTCATCCCTCTTTCTCTTCCTTGGTCTTTCTTCTGAGGTTGTTGTTTTAAAACTGTTCGTGTAACACTCCCGGGCTGTCTGCTGATCACCATATATTTTCCCGACTTGACCTTCGTCTGTTTCATATTGCAAAAGTAGCTGGTATACCGAGATGGCCGCCTTTATCTTGTTCATAGTGGGCCTGCCCATGATGGCATTATAAGGAAGTGGGGTGTCAACCACTAGGAAGTCGACTGGTAGGCTTCTTCCCTTACCTCTTTCCCCGAGTCTCACAGCCAACTTTACGAACCCGAGGGGGTACACGGATGCTCCCCCGAAGCCTATCAGTGGCTGACTGGTCGGGTTTACGTCCTTCTCGGTGTATTTCAGCTTCTGTAAGCATTCTAACGTGATGATGTCCGCTGATGAACCGCTGTCGACCAATATCCTCTTGACCCTTGAGTTGGCAATTTTCATTTCGATGACGAGGGGATCGTCATGGGGGGTATGAATGTGCCGGTCAGGCTCCCCGAATGTCATGACAGGACACCCCGCCTGTGTTGGCTCGATTTCTAAAACTTGATGTTTTATGGCGTGCAGGTGAGCCTTGCGGGCTCGGCTGGTTAAGCCTCCCGAGGCATGTCCTCCTGCTATTACCCCGACATAACCATCGGTGTTGTCGCTGTCATTCTTTCCTTCCTTCTCCTTCCCTTTCTCTTCCCGAGAGTGCTTGATATATCTGTTCAGCTTCCCTTGATCAGCCAAGTGATCCAAGGCCTTCTTCAACTCCCGACAATCTTTAGTGGTGTGCCCACACTCTCGATGATATTCACACCACAATCGCTGATCCCTTCTTTCCTTTGAGGTCCTTATAGGGGGAGGGATGGGCAATACCGACTTGTGCTTTAGATCTAAATAGATCTCACGTCGATTTCGGTTGAAGCGGGGGTCGTTTCCATTATCTGTAGTCCTCGGGAGGAGTTGCTGGTTGCTCTTAGTACTCTTGTTGGATTCCCGGTAAGGGGCTTCTTCCTTTCTTTTCTTTGACTTCTCTACAACAGGTTTGCAGATGTCCGAGGCCTGAATGAACTTCTGGGCCCGACTCATGGCCTCAGTGAATGTGGTGACTTCATTCTCAGCCAAGGACCATCTGAACTTACCTGGCCAGAGTCCCGACATCAAGGCGGTGAAGGCTACCGCGTCTTGAACGTCAGAGATCTTAAGGGATTCCTCATTGAAGCGTTTGATGTAGTCGGCCAGGCTTTCGTGCTCCTGCTGCTTGATGGACATCAAGTGAATGCTTGTCTTTTTATGCCGACGCCCGGCAATGAAATGTTGGTGGAATAATGCTTCTAACACTGAAAAGTTCGTGATGATGCCAGGGGAGAGTCCCGAAAACCAGCTGAGTGCTAGGCCCTTAAGGGTTGTCGGAAAGTAACGGCACCACGCCGCCTCACACCCTGTTTGCACACTCATCTGGGATTTATAGGCAGCCATGTGATCGTCGGGGTCGCTATTTCCCGAGTACTGCTCGATCTGGGGGACCTTGACCTTACTTGGGTTAGGGACCTCCATGATTTCCCGACTGAAGGGCGTCATGAAGTTTAATACCCCCCTGTTGACCAAGACGGGACTTTTATTTCGTGGAGGGCCCGAGTCTCCTTCCTCTTCCGTCCTGGTCTTCTTGGACCCGAGGGGGGACCCTTCCCTCCCCCGTCTAGGGGTCCTGGATTGGTCTTGCTCCTCTTAGCGAGTCTTCTCCTGATTGGCTCTCCTTTTGTCATTGAGTAAGTTCCGAGCGTCTTGCTCCGCCCGACGCCTACGATTCTCTTCGATGATTCGTCGGGCATCCGAGTTTGGTGTCCTACGGGAGTTGGCTGTCGGGGCCTTTCTCCTCCCACTCGTTGCCCGTCCCGTTAGGGGCGTGAGTGTTCGGATCGGCCCGGGGTTGCGGCTCCCCTTGGGTCAACTCTCGGGGTATCCCCCGGTTTAGTTGGGGGATTCCCGCTATGAGCTCTCGCAAGCTGCGTTGCATGTTTGCATTCAACCGGCTGAGCTATTCTTTCTATGTCTGCCATGGTGATGGGGGTTTGATCAGCATGGTATTGCTCTGGGGGTCCGGTTTGCTCTTCGTTACGAGGAGTAGATCCCTCATCGTCGATGGCGAGTGACTCGACCCGCACGTTGGGTTGCTGGGATCGGATCGGGGTCGGTTGCGAAGGTACTGAGGCTCGGGTTGTTTTCCTTCGGGGTGCCATGTTACTCTCGGTACGTAGCTTTGAGATGTGTCTATCCCCATAGACGGCGCCAAACTGTTTCTGCCTAGAAACTAGTCAAATGAGTTAATTATGTTTAGAGAGGTTAAAATCCCGAGTTGGAGTATAATCCCGAGTCTTGTCAACCGAGGACCTGCAAAACAAAGAAACCTAGCCCGGGGGTGTTCCCGGGAAAGCCCCTCCGACGCTCAAGTCAGTTGAGATTGAGGTAGAGAGAGAAAGTGACCAGTTCTAGAGAGAGATGCTCTGATTTTGTTAGGTGAGAATTCAATACCTGTTCATTGATTGGACTTGCTGCTTTTATAATGTTGGGGATTCCCCAGACAGGAAACCCTATTGGGGAGCATCCCTGTCTATGGGAAAGTTGTCTCCCTTTTATGGCAAAGTTGCTTTCTGTCTGAAAAGGCTGATGGGCTCCTTGGGAGTATACAGATCAGATCCTTTAGATGGGCTTTGCATAACACTGTTGGACCAGATCAGGGGTCCAATCAATTAGCCCCACGCCAAGTAATCGGAGTGAGATCCTCGATTTTCGGTGCGGTTGATTGGCGGAACAATAACGTTTTGGCCGATATTTATTGAATGATGCCCTGAGTTAGCTATTGGCGCTAGGATTAACCAAGCACGGGGGTCCAGGGGTGAAACGCCCTGGTGGGGGTTAGGGGGCAACGCCCCCGAACTTTTTCGAAGCATGCAGATCCCGAGGAGGGAGATTTCGTGAATTTCTGAGCCCCATTCAAATCCCGAGGTGGAGCGAGGGCTATTAGGCCTGCTTCCAAGCAACCCCGAGGTGGCGCTATTGTGCTGGGCACCGAGCAACCCCGAGAGGGGGGCCCTACTTCCCCGAGGTGCTGTTGGCCAGGTTTCCGATGTTTCTGAGAAGCATGGCGCGCCTCTTACCCGATGAGCCCCGACCCGGTAGCTTACAAATCCCGACTCGGCTCTAAACTGTAGACAAACCCCGAGGGTACCATGGGCCTCTTAGGATGTGATCCCGACCCGAGGGTGCGGCTCTGTTGCAGTGTTCTCAAATAACCCCGAGAATGTTAGATCTTTCTTACCAGGCCAGTATCGTCCCGAGGAGAAGACCGACCCCGACTTGGTCGAGGTTATTTTGTTGCCAATGGTGATCCCGAGTGTGCTCATCGTTCTCCACCGCATACCCGACCCGGGAGGGTACGAACCACTCCTCGGTTCTAGGTTAAAGGGCCATTCCTGGGGGCATCAAGTGCCTACTAGCAGGTGATCCCGACCGGAGGGTGAATGCCGGACCCGACTTGATCGAAGTAGCCTTGATGCCACAGGTGATCCCGAGTGTGCCCGTCTTTTACTAGCGAGCCCCTGGCAAGGACGAGGTGGTCATGGACCAACTCGGGGATTTAACGAGCCTTCTCATAGAATCCCGAGTGGGTGGTGAGTGCTGAGCCCCCTGGCAATGCCGAGGTGGGCACGCACCGACGCGGGAGCTAATGAGCCCTCCCTATGAGGATCCCGAGTTGGCTGGCGAGGTACTTAGCCAATATTTGGCTAAGTGCTGAGCCCCCTGGCAATGCCGAGGTGGGTCTGCACCAACTCGGGGGCTAATGAGCCCTCCCCATGAGGATCCCGAGTTGGTTGGCGGGGTACTTAGCCAATATTTGGCTAAGTGCTGAGCCCCCTGGTAATGCCGAGGTGAGTAGGCTCCAACTCGGGGGCTAATGAGCCTTCCCTATGAGGATCCCGAGTTGGTTGGCGGGGTTCTTAGCCCATATTCGGCTAAGTGCTGAGCCCCCTGGCAATGCCGAGGTGAGTAGGCTCCAACTCGGGGGCTAATGAGCCTTCCCTATGAGGATCCCGAGTTGGTTGGCGGGGTACTTAGCCCATATTTGGCTAAGTGCTGAGCCCCCTGGCAATGCCGAGGTGGGTCTGCACCAACTCGGGGGCTAATGAGCCCTCCCCATGAGGATCCCGAGTTGGTTGGCGGGGTACTTAGCCAATATTTGGCTAAGTGCTGAGCCCCCTGGTAATGCCGAGGTGAGTAGGCTCCAACTCGGGGGCTAATGAGCCTTCCCTATGAGGATCCCGAGTTGGTTGGCGGGGTACTTAGCCCATATTCGGCTAAGTGCGGAGCCCCCTGGCAATGCCGAGGTGAGTAGGCTCCAACTCGGGGGCTAATGAGCCTTCCCTATGAGGATCCCGAGTTGGTTGGCGGGGTACTTAGCCCATATTTGGCTAAGTGCTGAGCCCCCTGGCAATGCCGAGGTGGGTATGCACCGACTCGGGGACTAAAGAGCCCTCCCTATGAGGATCCCGAGTTGGTTAGTCAAAATTTGAGAAACGAGCTGGGTTCTAGTCAAACTTCCATATGTTTGACCATTTGACCATTGACTTTCCCAATTTATTATTCACTCCAATTTGGGCCTTTTGACTCGATGTTTGATCCTTGGGCTTTTTTACTGAAGGCCCAAGTTGTAAGGGCCCGTCAAAGGAGGCCTTGAGGTTGTCGTTGCGCGCAACTGAGGATGGGACTATTTAGAGGAGGAGGAGGCTTATTTTCCGTACATTTCAATCATTTGCCAAATCTCTTTCTCTCTCCTCTTTATCTCTCTTGAATCGCTACGAGACATCTTCAACCTGTTCTGCCCGAGTTCGTTTGACCCTCCGCGTGGTGATCCCGAGTTCGCATAATCCCGAGAAGGTACGCTTTTCTTTGCTATACTTTTCTTACTGCTTTCTGTCGTAGATTGATCTCCCTAGAATGGACCCTGAGTCGGACCCCGAGTCGGGGTCGAGAACCCCCGCCTCCTCTCCCTATAGGTTTTCAGAGGAGATTCGAGGGGAGAGAGGTTTCTTAGTTAGTACTCGGATCCCATGCCCCGATCCCTCGGTGGTACCCGAGGCGATTCCCCTACCCAGTCCTTCGGATTCCCTATCGGAAGAAGATGAGGGTATAATCCCGGGTCCTTGTGAAGTATCGATCGCGCATAAGCCTTGTGCTAGGAGTTACTTAGAGAGGTATGTTTCTGATGGTGTAGTGATGGTGTCCGATGGAGCGGAAGCGGATGAGGGCCCGAGCACCTCGGGCAAGAATACCCCCACTTGGACCCCGAGGGAGGTCCCCATACATATTATCCCGACTCCATATTCATGAAATACATGGCGAGGAATTTTAAACATGTTGGGAGCAAGTTCTGGGTTCACGACCCTTTCTTTGTTGTTCGTGCCAAACATACGGACATGGTTACGCGCCCCCGGCGGGTGCGTGTCGGTCTATCATCAGAGCCTGCAAATGGGTCTCAGGTTCCCCTTGCACCCCTTCATCCGAGATCTACTGAACGCCTATCAGCTGACTCTAACCAATTTGCTTCCAAACAGTTGGCTTACAATAAACGGCTTTGTGGCCATTTGCGAGTCTCTCGGGGTGACCCCGAGTGTGCGTTTATGGCGCAACATGTTTACTCTGATGTTGGGTCCGGCTGATAGGCATGGCCCGGGGTGGTTCCGTTTTCAATGTCGGGCTGGCTTTAAGGTAGTTCGAGATGCCCCTTCTAACCAAAAGGGTTTTAGGCGAAATTTCTTTCATATATACACTAGTGATGAATGGGGGATCCCGACTCTTCCGGTGGAGGGTGGTCCTCGCTTTAGTTTGAATCAAACAGTCCCCATGATGTCCCGACAAGAGGCGGTAGTGGGAATATACTTTTCTACCACTCCCCGGACTCATACCGGGGCCCTTTCGTACGTCCCCAAGAACCGGCTCCCGTCCCGCTTTGATGTACGGAACGAGATGTTCTGGCGGCTGCGGGCTTAAGTTGCGGCTGTGTGACAAGGGTAATCCCGCCTTTGTCTTTCTTTAAAGTCTTCATTTTTTATGCTAAGTGTTTGACATTTCTTTTGTTTCAGTTGTCGCCCGAGGCCAATTGGATCCAAAGATGGCTGAGAGATATATTGACAACACCGAGTTGGCCTTGAAGTTGATGGGTGAATTGGAGGAGGAAACCATGTCAATTCCCCCGCCTCCTAAGGTAAGTTACCCGACCCGACGCTTTTTTTCATTGAAATCCCCCGACTCGTTGTAATATTCTTTGTTTTACAGGATACAGACTCCAAGAGGGCTAAGAAACCCTCTACTCGATCCCGGAGGGTGAAGGGAGACATCGAGCAGGCCCAAGCTGCCGAGAAACTTGTCGCTTCTCGGGCTTCCGACAAAGCGTTGTCGGGGGTATCTACGGGTTCTAAGCGCAAGGCGGGTGAAACTGGAACCCCGCAAGTCCCTATTGATGTGGACGAGCCGCTGCTGAAAAGGACCCGAGCCGATCAGATCGGTGCCGGTGTGCCCTTCACCGGCACCACCTCGACTCAGAAACTTGCCCGAGTGCGTCATGCTGTTCGGGAGATCTACACTGAGGCCGACGATGTAGCCTTGTCGGCTTTGGGCGCTGAGGAGGTCAACACTCTCTATGAATCTTGGCTGGAGGTATTTTTCCCGACTCTGCTTTACATTTCTCTTTCATTATGTTGATTCTCATGTTTCGCGTTTTTGCAGACTTCTATCCGGATGACTTCAGTTATTCGCCGCCGGGTTCAGCTCGAGGACGTGATAGCGTCCCTCAAAAAGGAGGTTGATGCCTTGAAAACCAAGGCGGCGACCGAAGGTGCTGAGCTGAAAAAGCTGAATGACGAGCTTGACTCCCAGAAGTCCACTTTCGAGGAGGCAAGCAAGGCGGTGAATGACATGAAGGTCTTGAGGGACAGCAAAAAGCAGATGCAGGCTTCATTGGATGCTGCTCTGACTGAGCGCAATGAGGCCCAGAAGACTGCTAGTGACCTTCAGGTCCAACTTGAGGAGGCGGCCATGAAGCACAAGTCCACCCGACATAAGCTCAAAAGGGCGGAAGCCAAGCTCCAGAAGGCCCAGGAGGACTGGTTGGTCCAGTGGAAGACTTCTCCTGAAGGGTTTAACTACTTGGGGAAGATGGCCTCAGCTTCCTACCGTCTGGCCACCCGGGAAACCAAGGAGAGGCTTCGGGCCATTTTGACAGAGACCAATGCTTCCTTGGACTGGGATGCGATTGAAGCCGAGTTTGACCGTCGTATTGCCTTGGGGCAGAAGGCCAATGTGGGGGCTTCTCAGACCCCGGGAGCTTCCCAAGTTCTGGGCCCAGTGCAGCCGACATGCCAGGGAATCCCCGAGGGTGCTCAGTCGACTGCACATGCTGAGGATGGGAAGGTTGTTGCTGAAGGCGGGGGTGAAGGCCAGGACTCCCGTTCAGGGGAAGATGATGATGAGGATACCGAAGAGAGCTCCGAAGGGACTCCGCCAAAAGAAGCCGCTGCCTGATTTGTATAATTTTGTAATGTTTTTGAATTTTTGTGGACCTTTTTATGTACCCCGAGAGTCTGTTCTCGGATCTGTTTGTGTTTTGGCGTCTGAGATGGTGTTTTCAGGTGCCTAGGCTGTACTTTTGCACAATCTCTATGAATTGTTTGTTTTCATGTTTTATGAGCCAGATTCCCGAGTAGTGTTTGTTTCTTCTTCGGTTTACACTGTTTATGTATTTTTTGTTTGAGCTAAATTTCCCGAGTAGTCTAACTGCCACTTTTAATTTTCTAAATGCCCGAGCGTAATTTTGTTAAAATGCAACTGTTACGAACCAAATGCTCTTTCATTCATTATCGCACCCGAGACTGTCAACTATGGGGTACAACTTACTGCCCCGAGTTGCGTTTGTAACAAAATGAACTGTAGGCTCTTGTGTGGCCCAGTTTCCAAAATCCCGCCAACTCTAATAGGGTGTAAATTGTTGCCCCGAGTTGTGGTTTACAAGATAAGGCTCAAGTGTGGCCTAAGTTACTTAAATGTAATACTTCTTCAGATTGTCAGCATTCCAAGGTCGGGCCAGTGGTGTGCCTTCAGGTGACTCGAGTCGGTATGTTCCAGGCTTGATCACTTTTGTGACCTTGTAAGGTCCCTCCCACTTCGGCCCTAGCTTGCCTTTTAGGTGCGCCAGCCCTGTGGCCTCGACCTTCCTGACCACCCAATCACCTACATGGATTGGCCTAGCTTTCACCCTCAGGTTGAATTGTCTGGTAACCCTTTGCTTGTTGCGGATTGACTTGAGTAGTGCATTGCCCCGAGATTCAGGCAGTAGGTCTAGCTCGGCTTTCTTCTCTTCTTCATTCTTGTCATGCTCGTAGAAGGTCATCCTTGGAGAAGGTATCCCGACCTCGACTGGAAGGACAGGCGTCACTTCCATAGACTAAGCCGAAGGGCGAGTTGCTCGTTGCTTCTTTCACTGTTGTTCTTGTTGACCAGAGCACACCCGGGAGATCATCGACCCATGACCCCTTTGCTCCTTCCAATGATTTCTTTATCCCATTCAGCACGACCTTGTTCGCGGCCTCAGCTTGGCCGTTGGTCTGGGGTCGGGATACGGCTGAAAACCGTGTTTGAATCCCGAACTCGGAACAATAATCCCGGGTTGGCCCGCTGTTAAATTGTCTCCCGTTGATGCGATATGAGGGTCCTTGGGATCCCGAAACGGGTGATGATGTTCCTCCGAGATGAAATTTTGCACTTGTTTGTCTGTTATTGAAGCTAGTGGTTCAGCCTCGACCCATTTGGTGAAGTAGTCGATGGCCACTAGGAGGAACCTTCTTTGCCCCGAGGCTGCTGGGAATGGGCCTATTAGGTCCATCCCCCACTATGGGAGCCCGAGGGATATCTCCATGGATTTGGCAGTTGGGGCATTTCTTCACCAATTCCCGAGCATCAGCTTTCAGTGTGGGCCAGTAGTACCCGGCTCTTAGAGCTTTCCCGGCAATGGTTCTTGCCCCTTGATGGCTGCTGCATGCGCCCTCGTGAATTTCCCGAAGGATGTAATTGCCCTCAAATGGCGTAACACACTTCAGTAGTGGATGAGTGTAGGATTTTTTGTAGAGGATCCCCTCATGCAAGACGAACCAACCTGACTTCTTCTTAATAGCCTCAGCCTCTTTCTCTCCCGAGGGTAGTATGCCATCTCTGAGGAAACTTATGATTTCCCCCATCAATGTATCTGTTCTGTCCAAGGCGTGGATCTGGGGGGAATTAATGCTTGGCTGCTGTAGCACCTCCCAGATGATGGTTCGAGGGGTTAGTCCATCCGCAGAGCTTGCCATACGAGCCGGGCGTCGGCTGCGCTGGTTTTCTGACCTTGGGAGGTGTTGTATCTTGAATGATGACAACTTCTTGATGAGTTCTTGGGTTTTGTTGAGATACATCCTCATGTTGTCTTCCTTGGCCTCGTATTCTCCCGAGACCTGCCCCACTACGAGTTATGAGTCTGATTTGGCCATTACTGCCTGGGCACCCGAGCTTATGCAGATTTGAAGGCCCAAGATAAGGGCTTCGTATTCTGCCTCATTGTTTGAGGGTAGGAAATCAAATTTGACAGCGTACTCCATTTTATCCCCGACTGAGGGGGTTATCACGAGCCCTGCCACGCTGCCAGCTTTGGTGGCTGAACCATCCACTCGCAACTCCCACGACTCCCTCTCTTCTAGGTGAAAGGGGTCGGGAGCTGCAATCGCTGATGAAATCCGTCAATGCTTGTGCCTTGATTGCTCTTCGGGGCTCATACTCCAACCCGAAGTCTGCCAACTGGTCTGCCCACTCGGTCATCCGAGTTGAGTGGTTTCTGCTTTCGATTACTTTCCTGATGGGTTGTCCGGTTAGGACTTTGATCGGGTGCGCCTGAAAATATGGCTTCAATTTCCTACTTGCCATGACCAGCGCAAACACCATCTTCTCAATCTGACTGTATCTTGCTTCTGCTCCTCTGTAAGCGTGGCTGATGAAGTATACTGGGTGTTGAGTTCCCTCTCTTTCAGCCACGAGTACCGCACTGAGAGCGTATTCTGATACCGAGAGGTATATATAGAGAGTTTCTCCCGGCAAGGGTGATATGAGTTTGGGCAACGTCTCTAGGTGTTGTTTTAGCTGTTGAAATGCTTGTTCAGCCTCATCGTCCCAATCAATCTCCTTCCTCTTCAGCGCTCTGAAGAATAACAAGCTCTTGTCAGCTGAGCGGGACAAGAAGCGTCCCAGCGCTGCTAGGCACCCTGTTAGCCTTTGAACTTCTCTCACATTCCTTGGTGATGACATGTTTAACACTGCGTTGATCTTGTCGGGGTTGGCTTCGATCCCTCTTTCATCTACCAAGAACCCGAGGCATTTCCCCCCTCTGACCCCGAATACGCACTTCTTAGGATTTAACTTCATGCCATGATGTCGTAGGGTGTTCAGTGTTTCTGCCAAGTCCCCGACGTGATCAATTGCTTTTCTGCTCTTGACGATCATATCGTCTACGTAGACCTCAATGTTCCTCCCGAGTTGCTCCTCAATGACCTTGTTGATGGTTCGTTGATAAGTAGCCCCTGCGTTCTTGAGCCCGAAGGGCATCATCTTGTAGCAGTACACGCCTTGGGCTGTGATGAATGCTGTATGTACCCGGTCTTTTTCCGCCATCGGGATCCGGTGGTATCCGCGTTGGCATCCATGAAGCTGAGCAACTCGTGACCGGCCGTTGAGTCGACCGACCCTATCAATCTTAGGCGAGAGGATGATTGTCTTTGGGGCATGCTTTGTTTAAGTCGGTGAAGTCGACGCACATGCGCCATGCTCCGTTGGCTTTTTTAACAAGAACAACATTGGCCAACCATTCGGTGTATTGGCATTCTTCAATGATACCCGCCCCTAGCAGTTTCCTGACCTCTTCTGCTGCTGCTGCGTTTCTCTCGGGTCCTTGATGCCTGAGCTTCTGCTTAATGGGGCGGAATCCCTCCTTGATGTTTAATTCATGGGATGCGAAATTGGGATCCAGCCCTTGCATGTCAGAGGCGGAGTAGGCAAACACGTCCTTGTATTCCCGCAAGGTGTTAATCGATTTTCCACGATCTCGGGACCGAGGTTTTTGCCAATCCTTACCCCATGCCCGAGATCTTCATCGAGTGTTATCTCCTCATCCTCCTCGACCGATGGGGGGTCGTTCGTATAGCTTCGGATTATCTGAAAGGTAGACCCCGAGACCAGTGGGGGTCTCCGCGGGTTCATCCCTCTTTTTCTTCCTTGGTCTTTCTTCTGAGGTTGTTGTTTTAAAACTGTTCGTGTAACACTCCCGGGCTGTCTGCTGATCACCATATATTTTCCCGACTTGACCTTCGTCTGTTTCATATTGCAAAAGTAGCTGGTATACCGAGATGGCCGCCTTTATCTTGTTCATAGTGGGCCTGCCCATGATGGCATTATAAGGAAGTGGGGTGTCAACCACCAGGAAGTCGACTGGTAGGCTTCTTCCCTTACCTCTTTCCCCGAGTCTCACAGCCAACTTTACGAACCCGAGGGGGTACACGGATGCTCCCCCGAAGCCTATCAGTGGCTGACTGGTCGGGTTTACGTCCTTCTCGGTGTATTTCAGCTTCTGTAAGCATTCTAACGTGA
The DNA here is from genome assembly GCA_947646795.1 of Beta lomatogona. NCBI lineage: Eukaryota > Viridiplantae > Streptophyta > Magnoliopsida > Caryophyllales > Amaranthaceae > Beta > Beta lomatogona. The sequence goes on along the minus strand of CANSNZ010000955.1, from coordinate 2,577,202 downwards.
TGATGTCCGCTGATGAACCGATGTCGACCAATATCCTCTTGACCCTTGAGTTGGCAATTTTCATTTCGATGACGAGGGGATCGTCATGGGGGGTATGAATGTGCTGGTCAGGCTCCCCGAATGTCATGACAGGACACCCCGCCTGTGTTGGCTCGAATTCTAAAACTTGATGTTTTATGGCGTGCAGGTGAGCCTTGCGGGCTCGGCTGGTTAAGCCTCCCGAGGCATGTCCTCCTGCTATTACCCCGACATAACCATCGGTGTTGTCGCTGTCATTCTTTCCTTCCTTCTCCTTCCCTTTCTCTTCCCGAGAGTGCTTGATATATCTGTTCAGCTTCCCTTGATCAGCCAAGTGATCCAAGGCCTTCTTCAACTCCCGACAATCTTTAGTGGTGTGCCCACACTCTCGGTGATATTCACACCACAGTCGCTGATCCCTTCTTTCCTTTGAGGTCCTTATAGGGGGAGGGATGGGCAATACCGACTTGTGCTTTAGATCTAAATAGATCTCACGTCGATTTCGGTTGAAGCGGGGGTCGTTTCCATTATCTATAGTCCTCGGGAGGAGTTGCTGGTTGCTCTTAGTACTCTTGTTGGATTCCCGGTAAGGGGCTTCTTCCTTTCTTTTCTTTGACTTCTCTACAACAGGTTTGCAGATGTCCGAGGCCTGAATGAACTTCTGGGCCCGACTCATGGCCTCAGTGAATGTGGTGACTTCATTCTCAGCCAAGGACCATCTGAACTTACCTGGCCAGAGTCCCGACATCAAGGCGGTGAAGGCTACCCCGTCTTGAAGGTCAGAGATCTTGAGGGATTCCTCATTGAAGCGTTTGATGTAGTCGGCCAGGCTTTCGTGCTCCTGCTGCTTGATGGACATCAAGTGAATGCTTGTCTTTTTATGCCGACGCCCGGCAATGAAATGTTGGTGGAATAATGCTTCTAACACTGAAAAGTTCGTGATGATGCCAGGGGAGAGTCCCGAAAACCAGCTGAGTGCTAGGCCCTTAAGGGTTGTCGGAAAGTAACGGCACCACGCCGCCTCACACCCTGTTTGCACACTCATCTGGGCTTTATAGGCAGCCATGTGATCGTCGGGGTCGCTATTTCCCGAGTACTGCTCGATCTGGGGGACCTTGACCTTACTTGGGTTAGGGACCTCCATGATTTCCCGACTGAAGGGCGTCATGAAGTTTAATACCCCCCTGTTGACCAAGACGGGACTTTTATTTCGTGGAGGGCCCGAGTCTCCTTCCTCTTCCGTCCTGGTCTTCTTGGACCCGAGGGGGGACCCTTCCCTCCCCCGTCTAGGGGTCCTGGATTGGTCTTGCTCCTCTTGGCGAGTCTTCTCCTGATTGGCTCTCCTTTTGTCATTGAGTAAGTTCCGAGCGTCTTGCTCCGCCCGACGCCTACGATTCTCTTCGATGATTCGTCGGGCATCTGAGTTTGGTGTCCTACGGGAGTTGGCCTGTCGGGGCCTTTCTCCTCCCACTCGTTGCCCGTCCCGGTTAGGGACGTGAGTGTTCGGATCAGCCCAGGGTTGCGGCTCCCCTTGGGTCAACTCTCGGGGTATCCCCTGGTTTAGTTGGGGGATTCCCGCTATGAGCTCCTGCAAGCTGCGTTGCATGTTTGCATTCAACTGCTGAGCTATTCTTTCTATGTCTGCCATGGTAATGGGGGTTTGATCAGCATGGTATTGCTCTGGGGGTCCGGTTTGCTCTTCGTTACGAGGAGTAGATCCCTCATCGTCGATGGCGAGTGACTCGACCCGCACGTTGGGTTGCTGGGATCGGATCGGGGTCGGTTGCGAAGGTACTGAGGCTCGGGTTGTTTTCCTTCGGGGTGCCATGTTACTCTCGGTACGTAGCTTTGAGATGTGTCTATCCCCACAGACGGCGCCAAACTGTTTCTGCCTAGAAACTAGTCAAATGAGTTAATTATGTTTAGAGAGGTTAAAATCCCGAGTTGGAGTATAATCCCGAGTCTTGTCAACCGAGGACCTGCAAAACAAAGAAACCAAGCCCGGGGGTGTTACCGGGAAAGCCCCTCCGACGCTCAAGTCAGTTGAGATTGAGGTAGAGAGAGAAAGTGACCAGTTCTAGAGAGAGATGCTCTGATTTTGTTAGGTGAGAATTCAATACCTGTTCATTGATTGGACTTGCTGCTTTTATAATGTTGGAGATTCCCCAGACAGGAAACCCTATTGGGGAGCATCCCTGTCTATGGGAAAGTTGTCTCCGTTTTATGGCAAAGTTGCTTTCTGTCTGAAAAGGCTGATGGGCTCCTTTGGAGTATACAGATCAGATCCTTTAGATGGGCTTTGCATAACACTGTTGGACCAGATCAGGGTTCCAAACAATTAGCCCCACGCCAAGTAATCGGAGTGAGATCCTCGATTTTCGGTGCGGTTGATTGGCGGAACAATAACGTTTTGGCCGATATTTATTGAATGATGCCCTGAGTTAGCTATTGGCGCTAGGATTAACCAAGCACGGGGGTCCAGGGGTGAAACGCCCTGGTGGGGGTTAGGGGGCAACCCCCCCGAACTTTTTCGAAGCATGCAGATCCCGAGGAGGGAGATTTCGTGAATTTCTGAGCCCCATTCAAATCCCGAGGTGGAGTGACGGCTATTAGGCCTGCTTCCAAGCAACCCCGAGGTGGCGCTATTGTGCTGGGCACCGAGCAACCCCGAAAGGGGGGCCCTACTTCCCCGAGGTGCTGTTGGCCAGGTTTCCCATGTTTCTGAGAAGCATGGCGCGCCTCTTACCCGATGAGCCCCGACACGGGAGCTTACAAATCCCGACTCGGCTCTAAACTGTAGACAGACCCCGAGGGTACCATGGGCCTCTTAGGAAGTGATCCCGACCCGAGGGTGCGGCTCTGTTGCAGTGTTCTCAAATAACCCCGAGAATGTTAGATCTTTCTTACCAGGCCAGTATCGTCCCGAGGAGAAGACCGACCCCGACTTGGTCGAGGTTATTTTGTTGCCAATGGTGATCCCGAGTGTGCTCATCGTTCTCCACCGCATACCCGACCCGGGAGGGTACGAACCACTCCTCGGTTCTAGGTTAAAGGGCCATTCCTGGGGGCATCAAGTGCCTACTAGCAGGTGATCCCGACCCGAGGGTGAATGCCGGACCCGACTTGATCGAAGTAGCCTTGATGCCACAGGTGATCCCGAGTGTGCCTGTCTTTTACTAGCGAGCCCCTGGCAAGGACGAGGTGGTCATCGACCAACTCGGAGATTTAACGGGCCTTCTCATAGAATCTCGAGTGGGTGGTGAGTGCTGAGCCCCCTGGCAATGCCGAGGTGGGCACGCACCGACTCGGGAGCTAATGAGCCCTCCCTATGAGGATCCCGAGTTGGTTGTGAGGTACTTGGCCAATATTTGGCTAAGTGCTGAGCCCCCTGGCAATGCCAAGTTGGGTCTGCACCAACTCGGGGGCTAATGAGCCCTCCCTATGAGGATCCCGAGTTGGCTGGCGAGGTACTTAGCCAATATTTGGCTAAGTGCTGAGCCCCCTGGCAATGCCGAGGTTGGTCTGCACTAACTCGGGGGCTAATGAGCCCTCCCCATGAGGATCCCGAGTTGGTTGGCGGGGTACTTAGCCAATATTTGGCTAAGTGCTGAGCCCCCTGGTAATGCCGAGGTGAGTAGGCTCCAACTCGGGGGCTAATGAGCCTTCCCTATGAGGATCCCGAGTTGGTTGGCGGGGTACTTAGCCCATATTCGGCTAAGTGCTGAGCCCCCTGGCAATGCCGAGGTGAGTAGGCTCCAACTCGGGGGCTAATGAGCCTTCCCTATGAGGATCCCGAGTTGGTTGGCGGGGTACTTAGCCCATATTTGGCTAAGTGCTGAGCCCCCTGGCAATGCCGAGGTGGGTCTGCACCAACTCGGGGGCTAATGAGCCCTCCCCATGAGGATCCCGAGTTGGTTGGCGGGGTACTTGGCCAATATTTGGCTAAGTCTTGAGCCCCCCGGTAATGCCGAGGTGAGTAGGCTCCAACTCGGGGGCTAATGAGCCTTCCCTATGAGGATCCCGAGTTGGTTGGCGGGGGTACTTAGCCCATATTCGGCTAAGTGCTTGAGCCCCCCGGCAATGCCGAGGTGAGTAGGCTCCAACTCGGGGGCTAATGAGCCTTCCCTATGAGGATCCCGAGTTGGTTGGCGGGGTACTTAGCCCATATTTGGCTAAGTGCTGAGCCCCCTGGCAATGCCGAGGTGGGTATGCACCGACTCGGGGACTAAAGAGCCCTCCCTATGAGGATCCCGAGTTGGTTAGTCAAAATTTGAGAAACGAGCTGGGTTCTAGTCAAACTTCCATATGTTTGACCATTTGACCATTGACTTTCCCAATTTATTATTCACTCCAATTTGGGCCTTTTGACTCGATGTTTGATCCTTGGGCTTTTTTACTGAAGGCCCAAGTTGTAAGGGCCCGTCAAAGGAGGCCTTGAGGTTGTCGTTGCGCGCGAGTGAGGATGGGACTATTTAGAGGAGGAGGAGGCTTATTTTCCGTACATTTCAATCATTTGCCAAATCTCTTTCTCTCTCCTCTTTATCTCTCTAGAATCGCTCTGAGACATCTTCAACTGTTCCTGTCCGAGTTCGTTTGACCCTCCGCGTGGTGATCCCGAGTTCGCATAATCCCGAGAAGGTACGCTTTTCTTTGCTATACTTTTCTTACTGCTTTCTGTCGTAGATTGATCTCCCTAGAATGGACCCTGAGTCGGACCCCGAGTCGGGGTCGAGAACCCCCGCCTCCTCTCCCTATAGGTTTTCAGAGGAGATTCGAGGGGAGAGAGGTTTCTTAGTTAGTACTCGGATCCCATGCCCCGATCCCTCGGTGGTACCCGAGGCGATTCCCCTACCCAGTCCTTCGGATTCCCTATCGGAAGAAGATGAGGGTATAATCCCGGGTCCTTGGGAAGTATCGATCGCGCATAAGCCTTGTGCTAGGAGTTACTTAGAGAGGTATGTTTCTGATGGTGTAGTGATGGTGTCCGATGGAGCGGAAGCGGATGAGGGCCCGAGCACCTCAGGGCAAGAATACCCCCCACTGGACCCCGAGGGAGGTCCCCATACATATTATCCCGACTCCATATTCATGAAATACATGGCGAGGAATTTTAAACATGTTGGGAGCAAGTTCTGGGTTCACGACCCTTTCTTTGTTGTTCGTGCCAAACTTACGGACACGGTTCTGACGCCCCCGGCGGGATGCGTGTCGGTCTATCATCAGAGCCTGCAAATGGGTCTCAGGTTCCCCTTGCACCCCTTCATCCGAGATCTACTGAACGCCTATCAGCTGACTCTAACCAATTTGCTTCCAAACAGTTGGCTTACAATAAACGGCTTTGTGGCCATTTGCGAGTCTCTCGGGGTGACCCCGAGTGTGCGTTTATGGCGCAAAAAGTTTACTCTGATGTTGGGTCCGGCTGATAGGCATGGCCCGGGGTGGTTCCGTTTTCAATGTCGGGCTGGCTTTAAGGTAGTTCGAGATGCCCCTTCTAACCAAAAGGGTTTTAGGCGAAATTTCTTTCATATATACACTAGTGATGAATGGGGGATCCCGACTCTTCCGGTGGAGGGTGGTCCTCGCTTTAGTTTGAATCAAACAGTCCCCATGATGTCCCGACAAGAGGCGGTAGTGGGAATATACTTTTCTACCACTCCCCGGACTCATACCGGGGCCCTTTCGTACGTCCCCAAGAACTGGCTCCCGTCCCGCTTTGATGTACGGAACGAGATGTTCCTGGCGGCTGCGGGCTTAAGTTGCAGCTGTGACAAGGGTAATCCCGCCTTTGTCTTTCTTTAAAGTCTTCATTTTTTATGCTAAGTGTTTGACATTTCTTTTGTTTCAGTTGTCGCCCGAGGCCAATTGGATCCAAAGATGGCTGAGAGATATATTGACAACACCGAGTTGGCCTTGAAGTTGATGGGTGAATTGGAGGAGGAAACCATGTCAATTCCCCCGCCTCCTAAGGTAAGTTACCCGACCCGACGCTTTTTTTTCATTGAAATCCCCCGACTCGTTGTAATATTCTTTGTTTTACAGGATACAGACTCCAAGAGGGCTAAGAAACCCTCTACTCGATCCCGGAGGGTGAAGGGAGACATCGAGCTGGCCCAAGCTGCCGAGAAACTTATCGCTTCTCGGGCTTCCGACAAAGCGTTGTCGGGGGTATCTACGGGTTCTAAGCGCAAGGCGGGTGAAACTGGAACCCCGCAAGTCCCTATTGATGTGGACGAGCCGCTGCTGAAAAGGACCCGAGCCGATCAGATCGGTGCCGATGTGCCCTTCACCGGCACCACCTCGACTCAGAAACTTGCCCGAGTGCGTCATGCTGTTCGGGAGATCTACACTGAGGCCGACGATGTAGCCGTGTCGGCTTTGGGCGCTGAGGAGGTCAACACTCTCTATGAATCTTGGCTGGAGGTATTTTTCCCGACTCTGCTTTACATTTCTCTTTCATTATGTTGATTCTCATGTTTCGCGTTTTTGCAGACTTCTATCCGGATGACTTCAGTTATTCGCCGCCGGGTTCAGCTCGAGGACGTGATAGCGTCCCTCAAAAAGGAGGTTGATGCCTTGAAAACCAAGGCGGCGACCGATAGTGCTGAGCTGAAAAAGCTGAATGACGAGCTTGACTCCTAGAAGTCCACTTTCGAGGAGGCAAGCAAGGCGGTGAATGACATGAAGGTCTTGAGGGACAGCAAAAAGCAGATGCAGGCTTCATTGGATGCTGCTCTGACTGAGCGCAATGAGGCCCAGAAGACTGCTAGTGACCTTCAGGTCCAACTTGAGGAGGCGGCCAAGAAGCACAAGTCCACCCGACAAAAGCTCAAAAGGGCGGAAGCCAAGCTCCAGAAGGCCCAGGAGGACTGGTTGGTCCAGTGGAAGACTTCTCCTGAAGGGTTTAACTACTTAGGGAAGATGGCCTCAGCTTCCTACCGTCTGGCCACCCGGGAAACCAAGGAGAGGCTTCGGGCCATTTTGACAGAGACCAATGCTTCCTTGGACTGGGATGCGATTGAAGCCGAGTTTGACCGTCGTATTGCCTTGGGGCAGAAGGCCAATGTGGGGGCTTCTCAGACCCCGGGAGCTTCCCAAGTTCTGGGCCCAGTGCAGCCGACATGCCAGGGAATCCCCGAGGGTGCTCAGTCGACTGCACATGCTGAGGATGGGAAGGTTGTTGCTGAAGGCGGGGGTGAAGGCCAGGACTCCCGTTCAGGGGAAGATGATGATGAGGATACCGAAGAGAGCTCCGAAGGGACTCCGCCAAAAGAAGCCGCTGCCTGATTTGTATAATTTTGTAATGTTTTTGAATTTTTGTGGACCTTTTTATGTACCCCGAGAGTCTGTTCTCGGATCTGTTTGTGTTTTGGCGTCTGAGATGGTGTTTTCAGGTGCCTAGGCTGTACTTTTGCACAATCTCTATGAATTGTTTGTTTTCATGTTTTATGAGCCAGATTCCCGAGTAGTGTTTGTTTCTTCTTCGGTTTACACTGTTTATGTATTTTTTGTTTGAGCTAAATTTCCCGAGTAGTCTAACTGCCACTTTTAATTTTCTAAATGCCCGAGCGTAATTTTGTTAAAATGTAACTGTTACGAACCAAATGCTCTTTCATTCATTATCGCACCCGAGACTGTCAACTATGGGGTACAACTTACTGCCCCGAGTTGCGTTTGTAACAAAATGAACTGTAGGCTCATGTGTGGCCCAGGTTTCCAAAAATCCCGCCAACTCTAATAGGGTGTAAATTGTTGCCCCGAGTTGTGGTTTACAAGATAAGGCTCAAGTGTGGCCTAAGTTACTTAAATGTAATACTTCTTCAGATTGTCAGCATTCCAAGGTCGGGCCAGTGGTGTGCCTTCAGGTGACTCGAGTCGGTATGTTCCAGGCTTGATCACTTTTGTGACCTTGTAAGGTCCCTCCCACTTAGGCCCTAGCTTGCCTTTTAGGTGCGCCAGCCCTGTGGCCTCAACCTTCCTGACCACCCAATCACCTACATGGATTAGCCTAGCTTTCACCCTCAGGTTGAATTGTCTGGTAACCCTTTGCTTGTTGCGGATTGACTTGAGTAGTGCATTGCCCCGAGATTCAGGCAGTAGGTCTAGCTCGGCTTTCTTCTCTTCTTCATTCTTGTCATGCTCGTAGAAGGTCATCCTTGGAGAAGGTATCCCGACCTCGACTGGAAGGACAGCGTCACTTCCATAGACTAAGCTGAAGGGCGAGTTGCCTGTTGCTTCTTTCACTGTTGTTCTTGCGACTGAGCACACCGGGAGATCATCGACCCATGACCCCTTTGCTCCTTCCAATGATTTCTTTATCCCATTCAGCACGACCTTGTTCGCGGCCTCAGCTTGGCCGTTGGTCTGGGGTCGGGATACGGCTGAAAACCGTGTTTGAATCCCGAACCTGGAACAATAATCCCGGGTTGGCCCGCTGTTAAATTGTCTCCCGTTGTCTGATATGAGGGTCCTTGGGATCCCGAAACGGGTGATGATGTTCCTCCAGATGAAATTTTGCACTTGTTTGTCTGTTATTGAAGCTAGTGGTTCAGCCTCGACCCATTTGGTGAAGTAGTCGATGGCCACTAGGAGGAACCTTCTTTGCCCCGAGGCTGCTGGGAATGGGCCTATTAGGTCCATCCCCCACTATGGGAGCCCGAGGGATATCTCCATGGATTTGGCAGTTGGGGCATTTCTTCACCAATTCCCGAGCATCAGCTTTCAGTGTGGGCCAGTAGTACCCGGCTCTCAGAGCTTTCCCGGCAATGGTTCTTGCCCCTTGATGGCTGCTGCATGCGCCCTCGTGAATTTCCCGAAGGATGTAATTGCCCTCAAATCGCGTAACACTCTTCAGTAGTGGATGAGTGTAGGATTTTTTGTAGAGGATCCCCTCATGCAAGACGAACCAACCTGACTTCTTCTTAATAGCCTCAGCCTCTTTCTCTCCCGAGGGTAGTATGCCATCTCTGAGGAAACTTATGATTTCCCCATCCATGTATCCCGTTTCGTCCAAGGCGTGGATCCGGGGGGAATTAATGCTTGGCTCTGCTGTAGCACCTCCCAGATGATGGTTCGAGGGGTTAGTCCATCCGCAGAGCTTGCCATACGAGCCAGGGCGTCGGCCTGCTGGTTTTCTGACCTTGGGAGGTGTTGTATCTTGAATGATGACAACTTCTTGATGAGTTCTTGGGTTTTGTTGAGATACATCCTCATGTTGTCTTCCTTGGCCTCGTATTCTCCCGAGACCTGCCCCATTAAGAGTTGTGAGTCTGATTTGGCCATTACTGCCTGGGCACCCGAGCTTATGCAGATTTGAAGGCCCAAGATAAGGGCTTCGTATTCTGCCTCATTGTTTGAGGCTAGGAAATCAAATTTGACAGCGTACTCCATTTTATCCCCGACTGAGGGGGTTATCACGAGCCCTGCCCCGCTGCCAGCTTTGGTGGCTGAACCATCCACTCGCAACTCCCACGACTCCCTCTCTTCTAGGTCAAGGGGTCGGGAGCTGCATTCGCTGATGAAATCCGCCAATGCTTGTGCCTTGATTGCTCTTCGGGGCTCATACTCCAACCCGAAGTCTGCCAACTGGTCTGCCCACTCGGTCATCCGAGTTGAGTGGTTTCTGCTTTCGATTACTTTCCTGATGGGTTGTCCGGTTAGGACTTTGATCGGGTGCGCCTGAAAATATGGCTTCAATTTCCTACTTGCCATGACCAGCGCAAACACCATCTTATCAATCTGACTGTATCTTGCTTCTGCTCCTCGGTAAGCGTGGCTGATGAAGTATACTGGGTGTTGAGTTCCCTCTCTTTCAGCCACGAGTACCGCACTGAGAGCGTATTCTGATACCGAGAGGTATATATAGAGAGTTTCTCCCGGCAAGGGTGATATGAGTTTGGGCAACGTCTCTAGGTGTTGTTTTAGCTGTTGAAATGCTTGTTCAGCCTCATCGTCCCAATCAAACTCCTTCCTCTTCAGCGCTCTGAAGAATAACAAGCTCTTGTCAGCTGAGCGGGACAAGAAGCGTCCCAGCGCTGCTAGGCACCCTGTTAGCCTTTGAACTTCTCTCACATTCCTTGGTGATGACATGTTTAACACTGCGTTGATCTTGTCGGGGTTGGCTTCGATCCCTCTTTCATCTACCAAGAACCCGAGGCATTTCCCCCCTCTGACCCCGAATACGCACTTCTTAGGATTTAACTTCATGCCATGATGTCGTAGGGTGTTCAGTGTTTCTGCCAAGTCCCCGATGTGATCAATTGCTTTTCTGCTCTTGACGATCATATCGTCTACGTAGACCTCAATGTTCCTCCCGAGTTGCTCCTCAATGACCTTGTTAATGGTTCGTTGATAAGTAGCCCCTACGTTCTTGAGCCCGAAGGGCATCATCTTGTAGCAGTACACGCCTTGGGCTGTGATGAATGCTGTATGTACCCGGTCTTTTTCCGCCATCGGGATCTGGTGGTATCCCGCGTTGGCATCCATGAAGCTGAGCAACTCGTGACCGGCCGTTGAGTCAACCAGCCTATCAATCTTAGGCAGAGGATGATTGTCTTTGGGGCATGCTTTGTTTAAGTCAGTGAAGTCGACGCACATGCGCCATGCTCCGTTGGCTTTTTTAACAAGAACAACATTGGCCAACCATTCGGTGTATTGGCATTCTTCAATGATACCCGCCCCTAGCGGTTTCCCGACCTCTTCGCGCTCGCTGCGTTTCTCTCGGGTCCTTGATGCCTGAGCTTCTGCTTAATGGGGCGGAATCCCTCCTTGATGTTTAATTCATGGGATGCGAAATTGGGATCCAGCCCTTGCATGTCAGAGGCGGAGTAGGCAAACACGTCCTTGTATTCCCGCAAGGTGTTAATCAGTTTTTCCCTGATCTCGGGACCGAGGTTTTTGCCAATCCTTACCCCATGCCCGAGATCTTCATCGAGTGTTATCTCCTCATCCTCCTCGACCGGCTGGGGTCGTTCGTATAGCTTCGGATTATCTGAAAGGTAGACCCCGAGACCAGTGGGGGTCTCCGCGGGTTCATCCCTCTTTCTCTTCCTTGGTCTTTCTTCTGAGGTTGTTGTTTTAAAACTGTTCGTGTAACACTCCCGGGCTGTCTGCTGATCACCATATATTTTCCCGACTTGACCTTCGTCTGTTTCATATTGCAAAAGTAGCTGGTATACCGAGATGGCCGCCTTTATCTTGTTCATAGTGGGCCTGCCCATGATGGCATTATAAGGAAGTGGGGTGTCAACCACCAGGAAGTCGACTGGTAGGCTTCTTCCCTTACCTCTTTCCCCGAGTCTCACAGCCAACTTTACGAACCCGAGGGGGTACACGGATGCTCCCCCGAAGCCTATCAGTGGCTGACTGGTCGGGTTTACGTCCTTCTCGGTGTATTTCAGCTTCTGTAAGCATTCTAACGTGATGATGTCCGCTGATGAACCGCTGTCGACCAATATCCTCTTGACCCTTGAGTTGGCAATTTTCATTTCGATGACGAGGGGATCGTCATGGGGGGTATGAATGTGCCGGTCAGGCTCCCCGAATGTCATGACAGGACACCCCGCCTGTGTTGGCTCGATTTCTAAAACTTGATGTTTTATGGCGTGCAGGTGAGCCTTGCGGGCTCGGCTGGTTAAGCCTCCCGAGGCATGTCCTCCTGCTATTACCCCGACATAACCATCGGTGTTGTCACTGTCATTCTTTCCTTCCTTCTCCTTCCCTTTCTCTTCCCGAGAGTGCTTGATATATCTGTTCAGCTTCCCTTGATCAGCCAAGTGATCCAAGGCCTTCTTCAACTCCCGACAATCTTTAGTGGTGTGCCCACACTCTCGGTGATATTCACACCACAGTCGCTGATCCCTTCTTTCCTTTGAGGTCCTTATAGGGGGAGGGATGGGCAATACCGACTTGTGCTTTAGATCTAAATAGATCTCACGTCGATTTCGGTTGAAGCGGGGGTCGTTTCCATTATCTGTAGTCCTCAGGAGGAGTTGCTGGTTGCTCTTACTACTCTTGTTGGATTCCCGGTAAGGGGCTTCTTCCTTTCTTTTCTTTGACTTCTCTACAACAGGTTTGCATATGTCCGAGGCCTGAATGAACTTCTGGGCCCGACTCATGGCCTCAGTGAATGTGGTGACTTCATTCTCAGCCAAGGACCATCTGAACTTACCTGGCCAGAGTCCCGACATCAAGGTGGTGAAGGCTACCCCGTCTTGAAGGTCAGAGATCTTGAGGGATTCCTCATTGAAGCGTTTGATGTAGTCGGCCAGGCTTTCGTGCTCCTGCTGCTTGTGGACATCAAGTGAATGCTTGTCTTTTTATGCCGACGCCCGGCAATGAAATGTTGGTGGAATAATGCTTCTAACACTAAAAAGTTCGTGATGATGCCAGGGGAGAGTCCCGAAAACCAGCTGAGTGCTAGGCCCTTAAGGGTTGTCGGAAAGTAACGGCACCACGCCGCCTCACACCCTGTTTGCACACTCATCTGGGCTTTATAGGCAGCCATGTGATCGTCGGGGTCGCTATTTCCCGAGTACTGCTCGATCTGGGGGACCTTGACCTTACTTGGGTTAGGGACCTCCATGATTTCCCGACTGAAGGGCGTCATGAAGTTTAATACCCCCCTGTTGACCAAGACGGGACTTTTATTTCGTGGAGGGCCCGAGTCTCCTTCCTCTTCCGTCCTGGTCTTCTTGGACCCGAGGGGGGACCCTTCCCTCCCCCGTCTAGGGGTCCTGGATTGGTCTTGCTCCTCTTAGCGAGTCTTCTCCTGATTGGCTCTCCTTTTGTCATTGAGTAAGTTCCGAGCGTCTTGCTCCGCCCGACGCCTATGATTCTCTTCGATGATTCGTCGGGCATCTGAGTTTGGTGTCCTACGGGAGTTGGCCTGTCGGGGCCTTTCTCCTCCCACTCGTTGCCCGTCCCGGTTAGGGACGTGAGTGTTCGGATCAGCCCAGGGTTGCGGCTCCCCTTGGGTCAACTCTCGGGGTATCCCCTGGTTTAGTTGGGGATTCTTGCTATGAGCTCCTGCAAGCTGCGTTGCATGTTTGCATTCAACTGCTGAGCTATTCTTTCTATGTCTGCCATGGTGATGGGGGTTTGATCAGCATGGTATTGCTCTGGGGGTCCGGTTTGCTCTTCGTTACGAGGAGTAGATCCCTCATCGTCGATGGCGAGTGACTCGACCAGCACGTTGGGTTGCTGGGATCGGATCGGGGTCGGTTGCGAAGGTACTGAGGCTCGGGTTGTTTTCCTTCGGGGTGCCATGTTACTCTCGTTACGTAGCTTTGAGATGTGTCTATCCCCACAGACGGCGTCAAACTGTTTCTGCCTAGAAACAAGTCAAATGAGTTAATTATGTTTAGAGAGGTTAAAATCCCGAGTTGGAGTATAATCCCGAGTCTTGTCAACCGAGGACCTGCAAAACAAAGAAACCTAGCCCGGGGGTGTTCCCGGGAAAGCCCCTCCGACGCTCAAGTCAGTTGAGATTGAGGTAGTGAGAGAAAGTGACCAGTTCTAGAGAGAGATGCTCTGATTTTGTTAGGTGAGAATTCAATACCTGTTCATTGATTGGACTTGCTGCTTTTATAATGTTGGGGATTCCCCAGACAGGAAACCCTATTGGGGAGCATCCCTGTCTATGGGAAAGTTGTCTCCCTTTTATGGCAAAGTTGCTTTCTGTCTGAAAAGGCTGATGGGCTCCTTGGGAGCATACAGATCTGATCCTTTAGATGGGTTTTGCATAACACTGTTGGACCAGATCAGGGGTCCAAACACTACCAAGTCATTGCACTATCCGCTAACCCTACAAAGTAGAAAATATTTGTTCTTATCTAACAGGCTGCCAAAATTAGAGCCAAACAACTCTAGGTAACATGCATTCCTTAAACAATCATTATAGTGACATCATGGGTTAAAACATGGCGCAATTATTCCGCTAATTTAGCATTAAGCAGCACAACACCCTGAATTTAAATGGCAACTGGGTACAATTTGTAAGGAAAAAAATCGCTCATAGGACATATAACTAAAGCCATATCTGAGCAAAGCAAAAGGGTACAAAATTCTGCCATTTCATTGCATTTGGAGAGATGAAACACATGAAACATCAACCCACTTCTCTTGATACATGAAATAAAATAAATATATGCATCAGTTGATAATCTTCCCCAATAGTGAATTCATATCAGGTGTGGCTTGGGGGAAGCACTAGGTAAACAATTGGTTGGCATAGCTACATAGGTTTAAAGGCACATGTGCATATATGAAAGGCACCACATAGCTGATATATGAGAAAATGATGCCAAAAATTAAACTCACATCTTCATTGGGATTGGGGAACTCAATTTTTCTATAGATCCTTCTAGGTCTAAGAAGAGCGGGATCCAGAATATCAATATGATTTGTAGCCATTCAAACCTGAGATATATGGGTTTGGCAGATAGTGGTGCTGCCAGCGAACTGCTGCTGCAGCACACATACGAGCTATATGTGCAGCATAAAGCCAGTAGGTCGTGTGATTTGTATTGACATAGACATATAATACCCAAAGAGCAATAACGTTTTCACAATCTTAAAAATAGACAATTAGAGATTAGTGGTTAGCAAACTCTAATGCTTTTGAGCTATCTTGAAGTTAAGTATCACTTCCCCTCTATGAAGTAAATGCAAAAATTAGTATATAAAAGAGCCTGGTTGAAAAAGCACACTGATAAGTGCTACTATATAGACAGATATTTTAACCAAGAATTTGAAAAACTAATGGGAAAAAGTGAATAACATAACCATTTATTTGACATGTGAGCATAACAAGGGCAAAGAACTAAATAAAAATGAGCATTAATCTCATAAATTCCAATTGGAAATTCCTAACGAAATTAGTCTAATTAAATTAAAGCTTAAACTAGCAGATCACCTTTAGAACACAGTTAATTGGCTCTAATATCATAAAAAAAACTAAGCAAAATGAGGTAGTAACATGTAAAAAGTATAATTACTTAACCTAAGAAAACCACATTGTTTTAATTAGTTGAGCAGAGTTTAACAGCTTGTATTAGAGGCTAATAACCTGAATTACCTTAATTCTATCTGTAACACACCATAATTTTGCTCCAGGTTTTTCGCAAATATTTTCCCGAAAACTATTATTTTCTTCTAATTAATGAATTCGATTTTTAATGAATTTGATTTTTATAAACTTTTGGGAGCTAAGATATTTTTATTAGTTGATGTGCTTATTATGTGAATTATATTTATACTTATAATATAATTTGTTAATATAATTTTTCGTTTTTAATTATTTGGAAAATTTGCCACAAAAAACCTTTTAAAAGTTCAATTTTGCGAAAAAAACCTTTTTACAGCATTTTTTGTAGAAAAAACCACAAACTTAAATTTTTTTTCAAGATGAAACCTATTCATATTTTCCAGTGTTGTTTTTGAGATGCATATGGATGGTGCTGCAGTTAATGAAAATAGGGGGTTAATTGCAACACCACCCATATGCATCTCAAAAACAACACTGGAAAATAGGAATAGGTTTCATCTTGCAAAGAAATTTAAGTTTGTGGTTTTTTTTTTGCAAAAAATGATTTAAAAGGGTTTTTTTTTTCACAAAATTGAACTTTCAAAAGGTTTTTTGTAACAAATTTTCCTAATTATTTTGGAGATTAAGCGCGATTTAGGAATTTATCGTTTTATCGCATAACGGGCCTTTGTTGATGAAAGGGGCCGAAAATTTATGTGGGCTTAGGCAATATGGTAGCCGACCATATGGTGGAGAACGGAAGATTTTTCTTCCTTTGGGTTGTTGTCTCTTCATATTTCTTTAACTCTCATAACCTTCATCATAAATCATCATTTCAACCCCCTTTAATCATCCCCTTTAATCACTAAAATTATGATTAAACTCAGAAAAATATTTATGTCATTTCCTCCATTTCTCATTATAATATTCTCTCTAATTTATCTCCTTCACATTTGTTCTCATCCAATTGTTCTTAACATTTTCTACTTCTTTCACTTACCTAATTGTCGGTCGTGGTAACATGGTGTTTGAAGAAGACTTGGATTGCACACATAGCACGTGAATATCTCATTATACTCAACTCTCCTCTGACGTTCCATGTAACTAGTTTTTATCTTAGAACGCTAGAGATTAGAGTAATTTCGATAGTATAATAATTCATTTGGAGAATTGTTTTAATTATATTTTTACATGAAATTATTGAAGAAAAATTATGTGAATGTTCATTGTGTGTGCTGTGTGTATATTATGTGTAGTAAGTTAATTTTAGCTTGGGTTTCCTATCTAAATAATTAAATCGGTTGTTTGTGTGTTTATGGATTAATTATTCAATAATTAGTTTATGAGTTTGATAATTACCAAAATTATGTTATAGAGGCACTGTTTTCGTGTTTAGTTAATTGAATTCTCTATTTTTGTATTTTTGTGGTTGTGCGTAGATAATTCGTGAATATTATAAAATAGGGACGGAAAATATATTTCTTTGCATAATCAGTTCAGCCGTGGGTTTATGCATGGTGTGTAAGTATTTAGTAATTTTTCTGCATTTATTTCTAATTTTAAGTATTTTGTTTGCTTTATTGAGTAATCTGGAAATTCCTGTTAAAAATTACTTTTGAGGTCCGAAAATTATTAATAAAATTATTACTGTGACAGTAAGGCTATGAAGGTTTGTTAATTTGTGTGAGAATTTAAGGTTTGGTTAAAATTGTTAATTAATTTTTATTGTGGTTTTCCTAAAAGATTAAGTTTGGTTGACGCAACAAATTATTCATTATTTACGTTTTATTGAGTTAATGAATAATTGGTAATTTAGTAATGTTTATTTAGCGGCGTCAGACGCACCGAGATGTGTCAGACGCAGTTGTATGTGCGTTAGACGCACAGGAGTGGCGGAGCGCAAGCTCCTACGCTGAGCGCACATTGTTCTGGGTAACTGCTGGTTGTGCATATTGTGTTGTAAGATTATTTGTATGTATTTGAATATATGCTTAACCACGAGTGGTTCTTCGCCCATGCAATTACGCCAACAGATTAAGGACCCAAAATATAATCATTTTTAATTGTTTGAAGAAAAGACAAAAGAAAATCGTTTGGATTGGTACCAAAAGTTTTGTTGTTTAAAATTTTGAAGATATTCATCACTAGCCAGCTGTAAATACGAATCTTATACTTCTATTTTTTTTGAACTACAAATGAAGGGCCCAATTTAGGAAATTTTATAAGGCCCCCATTATTTTTGCCCATATTTGCCATGGCCCTGTGCTTAACATGTATAATTGCTGATGACTATCATGGTGTAGAATGTGCTTGTTTAATGCTACCAAGTGTTGTATAACTCTTCATATGTCATTACTTGTGCTTCAAGTGTGTACAAAATTATTTGTTGTTTTAAGTGATTCTTGTAAAGCTTGTGATTTTATTTCTTTGAGAAAGTTTAGAGAAATTTTGAAGCGATATTGATATCTATTGATGATTTGTGGGTATAAGGCTTTGTGGCATCCCTTTTGATGAACATTCTTGAGGTGAACGATATTTTTATGTTGTTTGTGATTTTATTTGAGAAAAGGACATCTAGTGGGATAGAAGAAGTCCCCGATGAAGAACATGCCAACCACCTAGGTTGGGATCTAGGGGTAAACCTGAGTTAATTGTTGTCCTCCGAGAGGACAAGGAGTGCTGCGTGTGCTACCCTGCATCGGGAGTTTGGCCATTCTTAGACACATTCAGCAGGGAACGTAAGGCCATAGGCTGACCTAGAGGTTTCGATCTGACAAACCTTAGGAAGTGGGTTACGATCTACTGGCGTTCAGTTTCAGACTCAAAAACTTGTTTCATCTATATCTTTATTTTCATTTACGTATTTTTGAGATCATTTAATGATTGATTCAATTTACTTCTTATTAACTATGCATTTGTATTACTCGTAAGTTTATTAAGATGTTGTTGCATGATGAGTATTATAGTTGACTAGAACTTGTTCATTCCTTTCTTATTCATCTATGTCTGAAATATACTGTGATGTCTTTTGTTCTGGGAGAACTGCAAGTTACTCCCCACTGACTGTGGAAATATTTATAAATATATGTGCAGATGGCAATGACTTCTATACTTATTACTTCTTGAGCTAGCAGAGTGTGGGTCGGAGATGAGAGGAAGCTTCTCGTAGTTTTCGTTGTTGATGAGTTTTATGATGAGAATAGGAAGTCATATGTGATGTTAGGACTCAAGGATATTTAATTTTGAATAATGTAGTATGATTTTGGATATGATACTTCCTTACTTGTTGGAACCTATCACATTTTGAGTTGTTTTGGAAGTTATGAAAGCTTAAGTTTGAGTTTTACCTTTATTTATTGATTTAGAGTAGCATATCCGTCCCAACGTTGTTCCAGCTAACGTCTTTTAGTTAATTTTAAATAGTTATTGTTGTAATGCTCCTTATTTTTAGTAAGTTAATATTTATAGTTTTTTTAAAAAAAGGCTTTAGTTATTAAAAAGACTATTATTTATTAAAAGACTTTTGATTTATTAAAAAGGTTTTTAAAAGAGGCTTTTATAAAAGATTTTGGGTATTTAAATTAAATTCTAGCCCAAATGGATTTTGGGCCTAAGTTTACTAATTTAAAATCCAAGTAGTTTGTTAAAAATAAAATCAAAAGAATGTTTTAAGGAAATTCTAAAAGATTAGCAAAAAGAAAAGAAAAAAAAAAGAAGGTCCCAGCTTAACAACTCACGTCAGTGAGTTAGATGCTTATTATCAAAGTTTTTGGTTACTTTTCCTTTTTGTTTATCTTTTTAATTATTTTAGCTTCTAGAATTATGTATTATGGGATAATTTATATCTTTTCCGAATTTTAGTTAGATGATCGTAAAAATTTGTTAGATCTTAGCAAGATTTGTTTATCTTTTATCTTAAATCCATCTTTTAGTTTTCTAGTCCTAGTACGACTCTGCCTATCCAACTAGTATAAATAGGGGCCTCCATCCCTCATATTCTTCACACCAAATTTGAGAAATACATCTCTTTTCTCAAGTTTAAACTCTCTCTCCCTCTTACCCTACCCTTTCTCTTCTTCCCTATTAGTTATTAATTTTCAAGGTGCGTGTATATGTAGATTTTTAAATATTATTCTGCATATATATGTAGTATCATGTTTATAAGATTATTGTTTTGGATCGAAAATCTTGTTTTTTATATGAACTTTATGAGTTATTTTATATTCTGTTGAAGGCTGATGAACGTGTAGAATCAAATTGGTATATTAATGTTAATATATATTGTACATGTTTAGTGGGTAATATATGCTAAGTACACGTATGTTAGATTTTCATATGCCGACTTTACGACTTCGTCTAGGATTGTCAGTAGTATATAGGCCTCATTATACTAACGTGGTCTTGTTATATAAACTTACCACTAATTCTAAAGTTAATATTTTATCAATCAAAACTAATGAATTCTTCTTGATGCTGTGTCTGCTGCTTGTCGTAGCTACATAGGTTATTTAATAGGAGTGGTTTATTTTGTTAAGAAAATGGTTACTCATTACCTAATTATCAGTAGTCATATTGTATGAAGCTTCAAGATTATTTTTTTAGCAAGGTTTTATTTATGCCTTTATATGGCTAAATAATAAGAATTATTATTCTTTTTAAAGGAGGATTATTTCCAAAAGATTTTTATTAGATATATGATCTTTTATGATCGCAATTATAAAGAGGCAACGGCTTGTTATTATTAGCAAGAACGGTAGCTATTATATTTACCCATGTTACTTTTTGTATAAGTCATGTGGACAAGGTAGTAACCCCTCGTAATAAACTCAGTAAGGAATACTAAACTTGGGGGGTGTGCACACTTTAGGAAAGGTACATAGGCAAGGAAAATGAGTTTTTATTAAACTTAAATACTTTATGTTATATAATTATCAAGTATTCAAGGAAGGATTTTCGAAATTAAATATTTCAAATGTTTAATTAAATAAAGTGTTTTTATATTCCGCATACTTAGTATTTTTACTGACACGAGTTTTGTTTGTTTTGTTTTAGGAAAAATTAACAATAAAGGTCTGAACTTTTGGCGATAATTTTTAAAAGGTTTGAACTATTGATTAACCTGTGTAGGTCCCAACTTTAGGGGGTCTTAACTTTTAGCGGGCCTCGATGACTTAAAACTGACGATTTTTTTAAAAATTTCACCTAGTTCCTACTTCCCTCCCTCAATTAACCCTACTGGTGTGACCCAAGTTTTATAAGTTATGACCTATTAAGCCAGTTTCAAGTCACTAAAGCCCGCTAAAAGTTAAGGCCCCCTAAAGTTGGGACCTGCACAGGTTAATAAATAGTTCAGACCTTTTAAAATTATCACCCAAAGTTGAGACCTCTATTGTCAATTTTTCCTTTGTTTTATGGCTTTGTCCCTGTGATGACCCTATTTTAGCGAGCATAATTTACAAGTTAATATGTTGCATACTTCATATGGGGGAGCTAGTGAGGAATCATAATTAATCAAGGAGTTGTTATTTTATTTTCTATATTTTCATTGTTATAGTTGTACAACAAAGTTTATATCAATAAACAGAAGTTACTTCAGTTATTCCGCTGCATTAGTTTAAAGTTCAGATATTAGTTAGTATTAAAGCCTTTAACGTTATCACGTGGCGGTAATACTCTCAAGTTTCTCAAGGAGTTTTATATTAAAATATGTTTTCTTAAAGAGAGAAATTTGGGGGTGTTACAAAGTGGTATCAGTTTTTCAGGTTCTTTTTGAAAATAAAATAAACAGTCAATGAGAGTATGGGTAGATCTAGGAAGGGCATATAAGCTAGAGTTTTGCATTCTATTTGCATCTTTTTTTACATTTTATATTATGTGAAAAAAATACTTCTTTCTTTTTAAGCAAATACTTATATTTTCAAGTATAAATATTTTCTGATTTATTTTTGAAGAATGGAATAAGTGTGTGGAATATTAATCTGAGGAAAGTTCTGGCTAGGAAAGACTTGGTACTTAAGTTGGCCGTTTGTGCCGCACCTCTCTTTCCTGGGAACTCACTCGACTAGTTATTCATACACTATGAACCTAGTACTCAAAAAAATAAATTTTTTAATATTGACCATATATGCATAAATGAATTTTTCGAAAATTTGAAAAAAAAAATTATATTTTTTATGAATTCTGAATCTTTTTCAATTCATTTCAAATTAAAGTTCAGATTTATTTTTATTTTAACTATTCTGTCAACGTGTAATTCATATTTTACTTATATATCTTTATTTTTTTTTCCAATTATAAAGCTGAATTTTTTCTATGAAGTATTGAAATTTTTTATATGAATTGTGTTAGTTATTTATTGTTATATTAGCAATATGATTTTTTTGATAATATATTTCAAGGAAGTGTGACTTATTATCAAGTTAATATGAAAAATA
This sequence comes from Beta lomatogona, assembly GCA_947646795.1. NCBI lineage: Eukaryota > Viridiplantae > Streptophyta > Magnoliopsida > Caryophyllales > Amaranthaceae > Beta > Beta lomatogona. The sequence continues at coordinate 2,555,728 of CANSNZ010000955.1, read as the reverse complement.
TTTGTATTTTTCATAAGCAGAAGAAGAGTTTATTTGTTTTATAAGAATTGAGTTATTATTCTGTCTTTCATGGCATATTATTAAGAAGCTACTTGCAAGTTGTGATATTACTATATCTTAAGGCATACTTTTTTTTTTGCACGAATATCTTCTATGAGATGAACTTGGTTATTTAGCGTCTTATATGACATGTATGCATGTGATCCAATTCATGCAAAGTGATTTATATGAAATGTATAAAGTGTGCATATGTTTGTTTTGTTGATTTATAAGTGTTAGGAGAACCTATGACTTCAAAGTCAGCCTAGTTGACAATTTTAGATTCATTAAAGGTGAAGATTGTTTTGGTTTATTCCTTTGAAGGAAAAGAGTTTAGTAGTTATTTTTTTTAGGAATGAAGAAGACAATACCCTATGTTATGTGCTAAGAATTGTGAAATTAGCCATTTGAAGTTTTGTTCAGTTGGATGACCTTTAATGTTTAGTGACACGAGTAAGGAAGGACAAATTTATTATTTGTGGAAAGAATAAGTAGATGATAAATGGTTTATAATAGTTTGGATGAATTATCATGATTTAGATAAGTTATATATTATGCTTATGGATATAACCAACACCATTATTTTAGTTATGATATAGATATAGCCTTAAAAAGGTGACAAAATAAGGAATATTATGAGGACTTTATAGGTATATGAGATACCATATTTGAAGTTTGATTTAATTAAGGAATTTTACACTATGCTGAATTGCAAATATATTTAAAGGAGTTATCGTTGTTATAGTAAAGCAAAGAAAGTACGAAAGACCATATTTGAATTTTTAGTAGGTTCCTTTGGATCCTTTTTGTTTTAAAAGGTGGAAGTAAGATACTAGAACTCTTTAAATGTAAGCTAAGTTGATGATTTTGGGGGATAATTAAGTGTCAAGAGAAGTATTATTTTTTAGAGTAGTATTAAACTCTTGCTTGATGTTTGTTACAACGAGTTATAAAGGATTAGGTATGTTAATTATAAAGGAGCTAAGTGACTCTAAGTCTCTAATAGTGGAAGAAATATACTTTTGAAAAAAAAAAATTTGGAGTTTAATAAAGGAGAAAAGGGAAGAAATTAGTCAATCAAGGTAATTGGTTTTGGATATAGTAGTCGTATTTTTGTCTTATGGATTTAAGCATTGAGTATACATTATGTGAAGAAGTTATTTTTATTGAAATGGAGATTATATCAATTTGGAGACAAGATTGTTTATTTATTATCTAAAGTCCTAGTTGACTACTGTCTATTTTGATAGAATATTAATTATGGTACTTTAAGGAAAATTGTAAGATGAATTTCGAGGAGTTTTAGTTTTGAGGACCTAAGTAAGGAAGACTATTTTCTTCAAGTATATGTTGTGTTATTATACTTACAAGTGTTGCTTATGAATGATGAAATGATTTGATTTGTAATAAATTAGGATCAGGAGTTATATATTTTTTTTATAGTCATTGTGAGTTCTTCATGAGCTTTTGAAGCTTTTTAAGGAGAAAGGAAGTCTACTTTTTTTTATTAAATAAAGGCATTTTCGAGTAAAACTTGCGAAGGGTTTTATAAAATTATTTTGTTCTCACTATATTATAGCATTTTCATAATATATCAATATTTGCTTCAAGTCTTTTTCCTGCTATTTCTGCCTTTATTATCAATTTGTAATTATTTATTATTTCAAGAATTTGGGAAATTTTCCTAACCAAATTTATAAACTTTTCAGTTTGTCATAAACTATACCCTTTTGGACTTATTAAAATGTTTTATTTATTATGTTGCTTTATTATTGAAGGCAAATGCTTCTATTTACCTTGAATAAAGAGGTTAATTTTCAAAGTTCAGAAGATATTTTCAAAAGTATTATCTATCTAGTAATTTTGTTATTCCATTTCCAGCAACGATTCTTCTATTTTTTGTATTACAAAGTTGGTACTAATTTTAAGTCAAGTTTTAAGTCTTAGCGAGTTGCGGGGGCGTAACTCCTTTTAAGGGGGGTAGAATGCGATAGAACGACTTAAAGTAAATAATATAGAGATAAATACTCTAGACGAAGATGAAGATTATGATTATATGGAAACCAGTAGAAGTTATAAACCTACCTTCAAAAAGAAAAAATGTAATTATAATCATAAAAATAAAAGACTATATATGGAAATATCGAAGAAAATTAGAAAATGATTACATACCCAGAGATAACCTATAATACTCTGTATTTTTGGGAGTATTCTTTTATAAATAAGAAAATATAAAGAATAGTATCGAAAGGTATTTTAGTATTATTTACAAAAAAATAATAACATAATAATAATACAGTTTGGGTACGCTTACAACTATAACGTAATTATATTATAGTTTGATTTATTTTAATTTCGGAATAAATAAAATAAACCAAGTCCTATTAGACTTAGGATGGCCACACTATAAATAGGAGTAAAATAAAAAGAAAAAGAAATAAAAAACAGAAAAACCCTAATTTATCTCTCTCAGCCGTCCTTCTCTCTTCTCTCTCATTCTTTTCTCTCTGATTTCCTTCTCCCTCGTCGCCTCCTCGGAATCTCGTCGCCCTCGACGAGGTTGTGTGTGCGGTTTGTACGAGAAGGCTGTGCGTGAGTGCTCGAGTCTGTGCGAGCGAGTGTGAGTGTCGAGTGCATGGGCGGGGTTCGAGGGTGTGTGCGAGCGAGTCGCGTCGAGGATTGGTGTGTGTATTGTGCGGTGTTCGACCAGGTCGTGCGAAGACGAGTGTTGGGGTGTTCGAAGTCGCGCCTGCGAAACAAAAGGGGGTGCGACAAGATCGTCGGGTTGTGAGAGTGGTGCGAAGGATCGTGGACCGTGGTGCGTCGCTGATGTGGTAGCGCGAAGCGAGGAGTGCGAGACCTCGAGGGTGGTGTGCGAGTCGCGCAAAGACAGTCGAGGCGTTGCAGCGTGCGTGCGGTGCCCGAGTGCGGTGGTGCAGGGGCTAGTCGCCGCCGGAGTTCGGTTGCCGGTGTTTGACGCCGACGAGACGTAGTGGTATAAAAAAATAATAATAATAATATGTATAATATGATTTTCTTTTGGTACCTAATATTGTATAACCTGATTTCTATTATATTAAGTTGTAAGTTAATTAATTTGTAATTAGAGTAAATTATTAATCGATTAAGTTTGTAAATCTGATTTAAGTTGTAAATCTGATTTAGGGTTTTGTAAGTAAGTAAGGTGTAAAGTTAAGAAATCAGATTATTAGTTATAGTTAGAATGTTATAATGGCCTTGTTATTCAAATCTGATTTTAGTAGTATTGGGCATAAGGATTTAAATGGAGTTGGTAAAGGTACTATGTTATTAAACTAACTAAAATCAGCTTTGCTCTCTGTTTTTGACTCTTAAAAGACGCTAAGTTCAATAGAGTTATGAAAGAAAAGAAAGTTAATAAACAACGAGATTAGCTATTTTTATACTCCGAAATACTAAGTTTATATAGCTAGTCACGTGTTATATGTTAATAATATCAAGGACGTAGCACTAAAGTACTTCCTTATTCGTTTAGGTCCCAATTTCATAAGTGGAACGTTTTAATAGTCGGCACATATTCTCCGTTACAAGGTACGTACGCGTACGAGTTCAGTTGCAATTACTAGTATCATGTTAGGTTGTGAATTATTATATTGAAACTTAGAATCATGATAGTGAACGATTGTATGATTGTGATTGATAAGATTGTTTGGTAGCATTGTTATGCGAAATTCTATCGTATCATAAGCATGAAAGTTTTGGATTTGTATTCTTTGATCTATGGTGTGACAAGGATGTTACAAGAATAAAGATTTGAGTATTGTATCTAAGAAGGAAGGTTAAATGATTACATGTTTTATGTGGTATGAATGGTCAATACTAAGAAAGGATTTTTGGCAATAAACTTGTAGTTGGACTCCCTACAAGTGATGAACAATGGGGGGAGTGTGAGACTTGCTCTACACTCCTACGCAGGCCTATTGTGACGACAGTAGTGTCCTTATAAATTTTGATAACTCAAGTAGGCGGAAGGTTCCGTACGATCTTGGGGGTATGCATACTAAGGTGATAGATGTGGAACGGAACGAAACCGTATTTACATTTCATCTAATAGACCAAGTTGTCTATTAAGGATTAAGTAGCCCGTATGATTCTAGAAAGATGACGGTGCCCGTTCGATGCCAAATAAATTGTAAAAACGAAATTTAATGTTTTTGTAGTATCATGTTTAGGAATTGTTCTTTACTCTTCTGTTTATGTTTACTGTATTATTTAACTAATTTTGTACGTACTCAGCATAGCTGATTGTTTGTTATTTGTGTTGTTTATTGACCTGTGATGAACCATTGATATTTCAATGGGGAGCAGATTAGGTATGTTGGTGGTGCTGCATGAGTTCGGGCATACGGGGGATAATTTTGATTCTAAACTTTTAAAGTATTTTGGTTGAACATCCTAGAGATTGTTTATAATTTACATTGTTAATGGTTTTAAATAAAAGGGGTCAATAGTGATTCCCGAGTTGTAGTTAAGTTAGCATTTTATTTCCGCTGCAGTTTAATTTTTATAATAAAGAGTAAGTTAGTGTTTTAAATTCAATAAGCCTTGCGTTTCACCGTGGCGGTAACACTCCCAAAGTCGATGCAACGTAGTCGTAGACGTGCATGGAATTTGGGGGTGTTATAAAACTGGTATCAGAGCCAAAAGTTCCTATTTTCACAAGATGTTTTAAAAGATTTTAAAATGGGTAGTATGGGATAAGAGCATATAGATTACTTTTGCGTGCATTAAATCATAGGAATGATTTTATTTGTACTGCCTTTCTTGCCTTTATTTGTCTGATTATATGAAATGTGGTATGGTCGCTTGATTGAATTGGTGAAAGGTTCTTTTGAATCTTTGAAATGTGAATAGAGTACGAGGATATACGAGGATAGTGGTTGAAGGCACTAAAATTTGATAGTAAAATATTTTAATTCCCTAAAATTTCGAATTAACATAATATTCCAAAGATGTTTCATAAAGGTATTGAACTGAAACTTTATTTCGAATATTTTAGGAAAGAATCATATAAATTGTCATAAATATTTTGAACTTGGAATTCTAAAAAAAATTGAACCTAATTGTTTTACCTCTTATATATGCTTATATATAATGTATACCTAAAAACTTTAAATTCACAAAACTTAGACTACTTTCCTTCTTTAAATTCGCAGATGGTTTACGACATAGGTCCTAAGGAATACCTGATGAATCACCGAATAGCGGAAGATTGGGACATCTGAGCCCATAAAATGAAAGCTGCTATGGAGTATAGGACCTTACAGGGAGATACTAGACTAAAGACTGAAATGGAGAAAATATATTTTATGCTGCAGTATGTCCCTAAGGAGGAACCTTACCTTTTCGTACACCGTAGATATGGGGATATATGGACAGAAAATGGAAATTTTAATAGGGTCAAACACACTTACTGGAACCAATACCTTCCTACTGTAGGACATTTCATTACTGATCTTAAATATTGTGAAAATGAATGGAGAATTCGTGAGAAAAGAAGTTGGGAGCCCTCTACCTCATCACCTTTAGTTCGAGGAACCTATCATGTGGGGGAAAGCTCGGGAATTAATGTGAATTCTGAGAATCCTAGAGTTAAATCTGAGCCGCAAGCGTCCTTTAGAGCTGCAAAAAGAGCTAGGTACCAAACTTTCGAGGATGAGTTCATACCCGAGAACCACATAGCGCCAAACCTCAGAACTGTTACCTACATTTCCGATGATGAGGGAAATAATAGGACTTTCATCGCAGTGATTGGGGAAGATAATGCTGAACCTATACTCGACTTGGAAAATGAAGAAGAGGGAGATCCTAATGAGAATGAGCCTGCTGAGGAGGATCCGATTGAGGAAAATGACCAAGAAGCAGAAGAAGAGCCCATAGAAGAAGAACCTCTGGAGGAGGAACCTCTGGAGGAAGATGAACCTATAGAGGATGATGAGTCTTCTGAGGATGAAGCTGACATGGAAGAAGGGATAGAAAATCCTAATTCAGATGACGAAGCTCACCATTATAGTCCTTAGTTTCTTTTGATTATATAATTAGGATTAGAATATTACTTTATTCGTTTATTTCAGTTTTAATAAGGCTTGCATGCCAAGTAGCAAATTAGTATTCTTTTATTTATTCATATTATGTTTTCCTTGGAAACAATAAGTTTTACCTTTTACAATAATAATACAACGGTTTTATTCTTTTATTTGATGTAACGTCTTATTTGAGATGTTTATATTGCAAGTCAATAGAGACTTAATGATTGTTCGCAATAAAGATGTGTTATATAAATGTGCCAATGTGTAGTAGTTAAATAAATAAACGACTATGTGCATATCGCCGAAACAAATTGTTGTATCATTTTTCGGCGCGAGAATGGTTCGTCAAGGCGGCACGCCCGATACCTCTCTCGAATGTCGAGCAATCGATTCGTGATCTAGTGCGGATCACAGCTAACCTAGCCCGGGGTCATAACCGGGATGGGGACTTGTCTCGAAAAAGTTGCTCGTAGGAACCCACCAATACCGAATGGGAAAGGGGGGGCCGGAGGAACTGGAAAACCTGGGTTGGGGAGTTTGATAAGTCGTTCTTTACCCTCTCTCTCCGGATGATAAGATCGTGCCCTTAGCAAGCTATTACCTTCAGGGGGATGCTCACTTTTGGTGGACCCAAGCTAAGGACAACTTCCTTAATCAACCTGACTTTGGGTGGGAAACCTTCAAGAAAGCCCTGAGGGATATGATGCTAGAACAAGGGAACCTGTCTGTTGAGGAGTATTATCGCAAATTCATTGAGTTGATGAGATTTGCTCCTGAAATTGCCCCTACTGAGGAAGCTAAGGCCTCACGTTTTGAATTAGGGCTCACCCTTGACCTGCAGGGGAGACTGGGGGGAGATACTTTCACCTCATTGGACCATGTCTTTGGCAAAGCTGCTCACCTATATGCCATACGGAAACGAGAGGAAGGGGGTAAACAAGGTGAGAAGCGAAAGGAGAATCCAAACCCCGAGGTTCAAAGGTTTGAAAAGAAGCACCAGGGGAACCAAAACAACCAAACCTTCCAACGAAACTTTGGTAAGGGACCCAACAACAACAATACTCAACACGATAACAATAACCGCAACAATAACACCAACAACCGCAGACCTGAGCGTGTGTATAGGTGTAAGAAGTGCCCATACAACCATCCTGGGAAGGATTGCGAGGGTAATAAGGTGGAGTGTTATGAATGTGGGAAAATGGGGCATAGAGCGTACGAATGCTATTCGAAGAATAAGGTTAACCCCAATAGTCAAGAAAAAAGGAACTATGGAGACAAGCCTATGAATGGGAATGAGAATGGTGGAAATGCATACAATGGGTCAGGGAACTCTAATTACTCCAAACCACCAACTAATGCAAATAACCAGGCACCAACTGGGAACCATGTGACCAACAACAATGATAATAAGGGCACAGGGAAGCTGTATATGATGTCGGTTAGCGAAGAGGAGGCTCGTAGAGATGTTGTCACGGGTACTTTTTCTATCAACTCAATTCCTGTTAAAGTCTTATTCGATTCTGGAGCATTTTGGTCTTTTATTGCCCACGCAACTATTAGAACTCTAGCACTGGTTGAGTCCGAGTCAATTTCTATGCCTATAGTCATTCCGTCTGGGGATACTGTTAATTGCTCTAAGAAATTCCTTAATGTCTCACTGAAAATAGGGGATGGCTTCTTTCCTTCCGATTTAATAGAGTTTAAGGTCTGGTTACCATCAATTGAGGATTGTTGATCAAGATATACCCAAAACTGCCTTTAAGACTTGGTATGGACACTAGAGTTTACCGTCATGCCTTTTGGGTTAACCAATGCACCTGCTGTTTTCATGGACCTTATGAATAGGATTTTTCGACCCTACCTCGATGAATTCGTAGTCGTGTTCATAGACGATTTATTGATCTATTCAAGGAGCAAGGAGGAACATGAGAGACATTTGGGGCTTATTTTATACACTTAGGGAGAACTAATTATATGCAAAGTTTTAAACAGGTTATTCGATTGCATTAAAGTACCCGAAGCTCTTTCAAGGGGTAGGCGAGTTACGGGGACGTAACTTTTCTTTTAAGGGGGGGAGAATGCGATAGAATTTCGCATTTCCCCTAAAGTTTGCTTAAGTTTGTTATTTATGTGTATTATTGTTTATGTGACTTGCGAAAACTAGAAAACGCTTGTGAAATTTTGAGACTTAGAAGTGCAAAAGATCGTTGTTAAGACTGGCTACCTCAAAGTTTCGGGACGAAACTTCCTTTAAGTGGGGAAGCCTGTAATACTCTGTATTTTTGGGAGTATTCTTTTATAAATAAGAAAATATAAAGAATGGTATCGAAAGGTATTTTAGTATTATTTACAAAAAAATAATAACATAATATAATACAGTTTGGGTACGCTTACAACTATAACGTAATTATATTATAGTTTGATTTATTTTAATTTCGGAATAAATAAAATAAACCAAGTCCTATTAGACTTAGGATGGCCACACTATAAATAGGAGTAATAAAAAAAGAAAAAGAAATAAAAAACAGAAAAACCCTAATTTATCTCTCTCAGTCCTCCTTCTCTCTTCTCTCTCATTCTTTTCTCTCTGATTTCCTTCTCCCTCGTCGCCTCCTCGGAATCTCGTCGCCCTCGACGAGGTTGTGTGTGCGGTTTGTGCGAGAAGGCTGTGCGTGAGTGCTCGAGTCTGTGCGAGCGAGTGTGAGTGTCGAGTGCATGGTCGGGGTTCGAGGGTGTGTGCGAGCGAGTCACGTCGAGGATTGGTGTGTGTATTGTGCGGTGTTCGAGCAGGTCGTGCGAAGACGAGTGTTGGGGTGTTCGAAGTCGCGCCTGCGAAACAAAAGGGGGTGCGACGAGATCGTCGGGTTGTGCGAGTGGTGCGAAGGATCGTGGACCGTGGTGCGTCGCTGCTGTGGTAGCGCGAAGCGAGGAGTGCGAGACCTCGAGGGTGGTGTGCGAGTCGCGCAAAGACAGTCGAGGCGTTGCAGCGTGCGTGCGGTGCCCGAGTGCGGTGGTGCAGGGGCTAGTCGCCGCCGGAGTTCGGTTGCCGGTGTTTGACGCCGGCGAGACGTAGTGGTATAAAAAAATAATAATAATAATATGTATAATATGATTTTCTTTTGGTACCTAATATTGTATAACCTGATTTCTATTATATTAAGTTGTAAGTTAATTAATTTGTAATTAGAGTAAATTATTAATCGATTATGTTTGTAAATCTGATTTAAGTTGTAAATCTGATTTAGGGTTTTGTAAGTAAGTAAGGTGTAAAGTTAAGAAATCAGATTATTAGTTATAGTTAGAATGTTATAATGGCCTTGTTATTCAAATCTGATTTTAGTAGTATTGGGCATAAGGATTTAAATGGAGTTGGTAAAGGTACTATGTTATTAAACTAACTAAAATCAGCTTTGCTCTCTGTTTTTGACTCTTAAAAGACGCTAAGTTCAATAGAGTTATGAAAGAAAAGAAAGTTAATAAACAACGAGATTAGCTATTTTTATACTCCGAAATACTAAGTTTATATAGCTAGTCACGTGTTATATGTTAATAATATCAAGGACGTAGCACTAAAGTACTTCCTTATTCGTTTAGGTCCCAATTTCATAAGTGGAACGTTTTAATAGTCGGCACATATTCTCCGTTACAAGGTACGTACGCGTACTAGTTCAGTTGCAATTACTAGTATCATGTTAGGTTGTGAATTATTATATTGAAACTTAGAATCATGATAGTGAACGATTGTATGATTGTGATTGATAAGATTGTTTGGTAGCATTGTTATGCGAAATTCTATCGTATCATAAGCATGAAAGTTTTGGATTTGTATTCTTTGATCTATGGTGTGACAAGGATGTTACAAGAATAAAGATTTGAGTATTGTATCTAAGAAAGAAGGTTAAATGATTACATGTTTTATGTGGTATGAATGGTCAATACTAAGAAAGGATTTTTGGCAATAAACTTGTAGTTGGACTCCCTACAAGTGATGAACAATGGGGGGAGTGTGAGACTTGCTCTACACTCCTACGCAGGCCTATTGTGACGACAGTAGTGTCCTTATAAATTTTGATAACTCAAGTAGGCGGAAGGTTCCGTACGATCTTGGGGGTATGCATACTAAGGTGATGGATGTGGAACGGAACGAAATCGTATTTACATTTCATCTGATAGACCAAGTTGTCAATTAAGGATTAAGTAGCCCGTATGATTCTAGAAAGATGACGGTGCCCGTTCGATGCCAAATAAATTGTAAAAACGAAATTTAATGTTTTTGTAGTATCATGTTTAGGAATTGTTCTTTACTCTTCTGTTTATGTTTACTGTATTATTTAATTAATTTTGTACGTACTCAGCATGGCTGATTGTTTGTTATTTGTGTTGTTTATTGACCTGTGATGAACCATTGATATTTCAATGGGGAGCAGATTAGGTATGTTGGTGGTGCTGCATGAGTTTGGGCATACGGGGGATACTTTTGATTCTAAACTTTTAAAGTATTTTGGTTGAACATCCTAGAGATTGTTTATAATTTACATAGTTAATGGTTTTAAATAAAAGGGGTCAATAGTGATTCCCGAGTTGTAGTTAAGTTAGCATTTTATTTCCGCTGCAGTTTAATTTTTATAATAAAGAGTAAGTTAGTGTTTTAAATTCAATAAGCCTTGCGTTTCACCGCGGCGGTAACACTCCCAAAGTCGATGCAACGTGGCTTGGACGTGCGTGGAATTTGGGGGTGTTACATAACCAATCAGGAGAAACTTTAAATATAGATTGCTCTACTAATGCTGAAATAGATATACAAAATTGGACAGCTAGAATAAATGCAAAATTAATAGAAGCTAAAATACCAGTTAGTTCAGCAGAAATTATATTGAAGCAACTATAACAGGAATAGCAAGAAGCTATTTAATTAATATAGAGATAACAGAATTAACAGAACTACGAAGTACTAAGACAGAAGGAAGGGAGATGACCAATTCAACACAAATGTTGAAATATCTAAAAAAATAATTCGAAGAGAATTTGGTAATCCAAATGCAGATTTAAAATATGCAGCAGCTAAGAAAGAATATTGTAAATCTCAATTATATATACAATGAATGGAGAAGAGCTATCATCAATTCCTGATCTATATAAAGCAGCTAAAAGTTACTTGCATATTACAAAATCTCCTATGATTTTTACAAGTATATAGGTTAAATTACTCATTTTTATTGAGAATTGCTAAGTCATTTTTCATTTTATATAATCTTTGTTCTAATATTTCTATATCTCTGGGTTTTTCTTGTTCCTTTTTAGATAATGTTCTTGTACTATCTCTATGACATCCTGCAAATATTAGGTATTTCAGTCTTTGAGTTATGTAGGCTTTTTCTTCTTTTGCTATTTCTATCTATTTTTGTAATTTTATTAATTCTATTAAACTAGGTATACTAGTGCTACTCATTTATTATTTTGGTTTTATATAAATTTTGGTTATAAGTAAATTTAAAGTAATCTGGTTCTATTGTCCATGGTTTAACCTTTTCTAAAAAGTCCTTTCCTAGTATTATCTTATTGTTTAAGGTTATGACATAGTCGATATTTATATCTTGTAGTGCAATTTTTGTTGTTAATGTAATTAGTCTATTAAAATTTTCATTAATGTTAACTATTTAGTTTGACAGTTTGTCTAATGGTATATAATTACTTTCAGTATTAATATGTAATTGTGCTGTTAGATTTTTTGTTCCTATTTGTATGATTATATAATATTCGTGTGCTTTTAATGGAATAGGTAGGTTGTCGGTTAAATCTCGTTTAGATCTAGAAACGCTTAATCGTTTCTTTACTATTGCTAAGTCTTCATAGTTTGGTTTAGAGTATAATTTTAATCCTTTTTTTATAGGTAATATAAGATCTATAAAAGGGGTATCTATAGTAATTGGTCTTAATTTGTTTTTAGTATAAACCTGATGTTGATCTGTTAATATATAAGCATTCTTACATTGTATTGTCATAACTTTTGATCCAATTGTCATGTTTATTCCATCTAGTTTCCAATATAAGACTAATGCCTTTTCTATATTTTGGTCAGTTAAACTTATAGAATAATTGGGCTTAATTATGAATCTGACTTTCTGATAAATAAGATTTCCTTTAAGTTGTGCTATAATAGCTTGTTCTATTGGTTCCTTGATTCTATCATCAGCTAATTCTAATTCTAAGGGAGTATCTATTCCTACTTTAAAACATGCTTTTATTATTATTTCTATGGCAGCTAATTCTACAAATCTAAATGTAATTGGTTTATTTTTTAATGTATTATTAATTTTGGTTATTTCTTCATTTAGCTTGTCTTATTAATGGGACTCTAGTATTACATTGTACTTGTGTTATATCTATAACATGTTCTCTATCAGCTATAACTAAATATTCTTCCTTTTTCTTTTTTAAATACTTAGTTAATTTAGCTAGGTCAAATTTTTTCTTTTCAATAATCTTTTCGGGGGGACAACGTAAATCCTTCATACTTTAATGCATTATATTTTTGTAAGTCAAAAATTACTCTTTGATTTTTATATTGTACTGTTAGATCTTCATCGTAATCAACTTCTTGTAATTCTTTATTCATTATCATCAGTTTCAGTATCATCTTCCTCCTTACTATTTTCATCATTACTTATTTCATAAATCTCGTCATTATCTGCTTCATATTCGAACACATATATTTCTTCATCTGGTGGTATATTGGTTTCACCTAGTTCATATTCTGCTATATGGAGTTCAATGAAATTTACATTTTTTATATTTTTATTAGTGTTCCTATTTACTTTAGTCTTACATTCCTTTGCTATGTGACCAATCTGTCCACAATTATAACATCCACATCTTTTTGGATTTTTAGCATATTTATAGATTTTTCTTTTAATAAAGTACTTTTTATTTAATCGTTTCTTATTTTTATATTTTTCATACGGCTTGAATCTTTTATATCGTTTTTGCATTAATTTGGGTCTTTTTGCTTTATATCTTTTGTTCAATTTGTGACATCCAAATTTGGGTATTTCATATCTTTCACAACAATCACTAATTTTAGCTTGTTTTCTAAATTCCTTATGGTTATTAACTTCAATACAATAATTTTTATACCATGTTTGTAAAAATGCTATTTGTTCTCCTAAAGTTCCTGTCTTAGGTTCTGTATAATAAGCTTGTTGTACAATAGTATTTATAAGTATTGGTAATTTTTCAAAATATAATTTTCGAAATACAGCTAATTGTTCAGGGGTTTCGGTTCCTAATTCATAATAGTTCATCTGAAAAGCACAATTATATTTTTTAGATCTTATGGACACATGGAACATATTTGCATATTATATAATTGGGATTTACAATATTCTTTCTTAGCTGCTGCATATTTTAAATCTGCATTTGGATTACCAAATTCTCTTCGAAATTATATGTATATGTATATGTATATGTATATGTATATGTATATGTATATGTATATGTATATGTATATGTATATGTATATGTATATGTATATGTATATGTATATGTATATGTATATGTGTATATATGTATATGTATATATGTGTATATATGTATATGTATATGTATATGTATATATGTATATGTATATGTGTATATATGTATATGTATATGTATATGTATATGTATATGTATATGTGTATATATGTATATGTATATGTATATGTATATGTATATGTATATATGTATATGTATATGTGTATATATGTATATGTATATGTATATGTATATATGTATATGTATATGTATATGTATATGTGTATATATATATGTATATGTATATGTATATGTATATGTATATGTATATGTGTATGTATATGTGTATATATATATCACTAGAGGAAAAATTGTCATTTGCTGCTTTAAAAGGGCTGCGCTTGTGTTGAAAACCGCAGCCCTTCCGTTAAGGGCTGCGGTCAGGCCCAAAACCGCAGACCTTGGTTAGATAAAGGGCTGCGGTTTAGGGCCCGACCGCAGCCCCTTAAAGGAAGGGCTGCGGTTTACCACTCAACCGCAGCCCTTTTTTTTATTTTTTAATCCCCACAAGGCCAAAACAAACCGCGCGCGCTCATTAATTTTACTTCCCTCCACACATTTTCGTTCCTCCAAACAGCGAAAAGAGCACCCACCCTCACACCCACCCTCACACTTCGCCTCTCGCTCTCTTCGACCTCGCACTTGCTCACCTCCTCCCTGCAACTCGCACTTGCTCACCTCCTCCCTGCAACTCGCACTTCCCAACTCAACCACCGACAACATTAGCAACCCTAATTTCGCTGCCACGCCACCATCCTCGCCTCGCAACGCCTCCATCGAGAAAGAGCGTCGCCGAACCAGCAAATCACCTCTATTATGTGTTAAATTCATTGTAAGTTTTCTATTTTCTTGTAGTTTTCGTTCGATTGTTTGCTTTTCGCTCAAATTTTGATTGTTGTTTTGCGTTTTCTTGTTGTTGACTGATTTTCATGCATTTACTTAGTTTGAGTTAGTTTTGCTTGAGTTTTGATGTCGGTTTTTGATTTTTTTTTTTTTTGTTTGTAGATCTATAGTTGCTAATTTTGTAGAGTAAGTTTGCTCCTCTTCGCACTCCTCATTTCCAAATTTTCAATTATTTCGGGTTGGTATTTCAAAATTCTATCTTGTATAATTCTCGCTTATTAGGGCTTTGTGTCCATTTCAATTTAGCAATTTCCTGTCCATGTCTCAGTTGTTAGGGAAACAGGAGGTCTGTGGAGATAAGTTTTACGTGGATTTTCGTAACGAGAGGGATAAGTTTTCTCACTCTCTCATCTCACTCTTTTGTAAATACTTAGCTTCAGATCTCTTGATTTTTCCTTGTATAATCAATCTTAATGCACTGAAAATGTTGACAATAATGCTTTGCTCATATTAGATTTGTTGTTCGACTTTGCTCATATTATCTCATCGTTCATTCATGTCTGCAAATAGCTTTATTTTCTCCTATTTTTGCCTGCTAAATTTTTTGTCTCTTTTATGAGGATTAATAGATCAAATGATTGTATTGAATTAATGGTTTTATGATGGATGTCTAGAGAATTAGTCTCATTTGGTTAGTGTTTTGAAGAAATTTCTTGTTTTTTTCGGTTGGTTTTTTAGCATTTTTGGTTGAATATTGATGCATAGTTTTTGGTTTTCCGAGTTGGTTAGTGCCTTATTGATTATGATATCCTTGCTTTGGTGAAATTTTATTGGTGGCTTTGTTTGATTTTCGGTTTTAAGGCACAATTAGTGTGCACCATTGTTCTTTGCACTTGATTCTTTTATTTTCCATTGTAGTCACTGGAAGATCACATCGCCTGCTACCTTCTATGCTACATATGGTGGAATAGCTGCCACATTTATTTCTATTTCCTTTCCTTTTGGTTATCTTCGCCTAGCAGAGAACTCCACAGAACAGCAAATGACCCATCAAAGGTATGACCAAAGAAAAAGCCACTGGTTTTCTGCTGTTGGTATGTCTTTTCTTTGATTGTTCATGGAAATTGTCTTCGATAAGCATTCAAATATTCAGTGAGAGAACATGATAGAACAGCCTAACTTTTTTTGTGTTCCCTTTGGCCCCATTTATATACCAGAGATGATGTAATAGAAATCCCAGGCCCGAATCTCATATCATGGTATAAAATGCACCATCAGGGTCCTAAGCGTCTTAATACTTACTGAGTTTACTATAATTAGAATTCATTGACCGCTTGCTTAAGCTAAATTGATAAGTCATATCTGCACGAATGTCTATCATGGTTTGATTGTAATTTCAAGTGGTACATATTTATGAAATTATAGAGCTTTCCTTGCACATATGCAGTCAGAAATGCTGTAAAATTAAGAATCCATGTGATTTTGTCATCTCTTCTAAGTTTGAGTACAATATATATGGATAAAATTTGAGTGACTACAGTTTTTGAGGTATGTAGTTCAGATGATTATCTCTTAAATTTTCAAGGAAAGGCGATAAACTCTTCAAATGCCTTGAATATGCAAATTTATCTATTTCTACACTCACTCTTTAGCTTAGGCCTTTGTTTCTTCATGCATTGGTTATTATTTCACTCTTTTTTTGCTTATTAAATAATCTTCTATTTAGATGATTTTTACCCGTATTTCATATGAGTTTCTTAAACGAAATACCAATGTCTAGAAATATCTTTAAATTCTACATTCCTTTTCATATTTAACTACAACTAGATGGCACCTTATCGGGGAATTGATTTGTAAGTGTCACATAGTCAAGCAAACATGTGGTTTTCTATATCCTGCACTCACTTTTGGAGATTGCTTCAACACTCAAGCACCACTTTTGCACACCATCCACTGGAGCATATTGAGCAATATAACTTATCACTATGGTGCGTAAGCTCAAGCTTATCCCTGCCCAAAGGCCTTTTTGGGTCCTCCTCGGTTAGTTCCCTACCTTGCTTCAGATTTGAACACCAAAGATAAGCTGCAATTGCACCTAATTTACTCTCATTTCCTGTCTTTTTTTTTATCTCAACAAACATCAGGTAATGGATGATTTTGGGGTTTCGATTTTATCACAATTGGTTCTGATTTTATCTGTTTTGTTAAAGGTGTTCGTCAATTTGTTAATTGATTCTTCCTTTTTTTAGTTCCATGAAATACCTAATTGTTCCTCTCATTTTTCTCTTCCCTTTTATGAATTTTTTCATCAGATGCTTAAAGATGCTGCATTTATTGACGTTATTGCCAAGGATAAGACTGATAAGGTACTCAATCTCAGACCATGTCATCCTTCTATTTATCCCCCTTCTATTAACTTAGCTTAGAATTCTTTTTCCGATTATGTTTTAGAAATTAGAACCATCCTATCCGAAGTTGATTGTTCGAGGATGAACCTTATTTATCCCCCTTTTCCCCTTAGTTGAAGATGATTGTTCGAGGAATTAGTATGGGCATTGTAGCCCCTTTGGGATCATGGTGTTGGTTTTATTGAATCTTTTTGGCATTGATTGATTGTTTCATGCATAAAGTTGGTGAATATTAGTTAGTTAATGATTTTTGTGGGATTTCTTGGCCTACTATGCATCTAAGTGGTTATTTTAGGACTTCAATTGCCTTGATGATGAAATCATTTCAGTAGTGTATAGAAGCCGATCATGTACTATCTAAGTTGTTCGTCATAAATTTTGCTATGTAAAGAGTTAAGCTTTTTGCATTTTCACTAGTGGAAAAAAACACAAGGAGTTTTGAATTGCGATTTTAATTGTTATAATTAAACTAGGATTATAAGATACTTGTTGGTAAAAGAGTTTTGAACCAACACTAACAAGTTAATAATAATATTATGTTCACTTTTTCTAGCAATTGATAATTAATCACAACAAAAATTAACAAAATAAAACTAAAAAACCAAAAAAGAAAAAAGCCAATAAAACTAACTCCTTTGGCAATGGTGACTTGAACTATCTCCTCCCCGTCCCCCGCCCCTGCCCGCCCCCCTCCCTGCTGCACTCCCCACGACCAACCCCTGCAGCCCTCCCCCACTCCCCCCTCCCCGCGCCCCTCCCCGCTGCACTCCCCACGACCCGACCCCTGCAGCCCTCCCCCCTGCACTCCCCCTCTTTGTACCCCCCCTCACTCGCCCCCCTACCGCACTCCCCCGACTAGCCCCTGCGCACCTCCCCCTGCTGCACTCCCCCTGCACCCCCCTGCTGCACTCCCCCCTCACTGCTTCCCCCCCTGCACTCCCCCACGACCGCCCCCGCATCCCTCCCCCCTGCCGCACCCCCCTGCACTCCCCCTGCCGTACTCCCCCCCACCGCTGCCCCCCGCTGCACTCCCCCCCGACCAGCCCCTGCAGCCCTCCCCCTGTTGCACTCCCCCCCCCACTGCTGCCCCCTGCTACACTCCCCCTTCCCCCCCAACCGAAGATGAATTATGAAAATTATGCGAGAGAACGAAAAACAAGACAAATATATTTAGCCGCATGTTAGGTCATATATAGTCCAATTGACTTAGTTTTTTGCATTTAGCCGCATGTTAGGTCATATATAGTCCCAATAGGTACATATATAACTATAAGAGTCAATTAAACTCCACTTATATGCTTTGAAACACATTTTCGGTAAATGAAGGACATTTCGGGCCGATTTTGGCCTTTACACTCCAATTCACTTTGTTTTTTGCATTTAGCCGCATGTTAGATCATATATAGTCCTAATAGGTACATATATAACTATAAGAGTCAATTAAACTCCACTTATATGCTTTGAAACACATTTTGGGTAAATGAAGGTCATTTCGGGCCGATTTTGGCCTTTACACTCCAATTCACTTAGTTTTTTGCATTTAGCCGCATGTTAGGTCATATATAGTCCCAATAGGTACATATATAACTATAAGAGTCAATTAAACTCCACTTATATGCTTTGAAACACATTTTGGGTAAATGAAGGCCATTTCGGGCCGATTTTGGCCTTTACACTCCAATTCACTTAGTTTTTTGCATTTAGCCGCATGTTAGGTCATATGTAGTCCTAATAGGTACATATATAACTATAAGAGTCAATTAAACTCCACTTATATGCTTTGAAACACCCTTTGGGTAAATGAAGCCCATTTCGGGTCGATTTTAGCCTTTACACTCCAATTCACTTAGTTTTTTGCATTTAGCCGCGTGTTAGGTCATATATAGTCCCAATAGGTACATATATAACAATAAGAGTCAATTAAACTCCACTTATATGCTTTGAAACACATTTTGGGTAAATGAAGCCCATTTCGGGCCGATTTTGGCCTTTACACTCCAATTCACTTAGTTTTTTGCATTTAGCCGCGTGTTAGGTCATATATAGTCCTAATAGGTACATATATAACTATAAGAGTCAATTAAACTCCACTTATATGCTTTGAAACACATTTTGGGTAAATGAAGGCCATTTCGGGCCGATTTTGGCCTTTACACTCCAATTCACTTAGTTTTTTGCATTTAGCCGCATGTTAGGTCATATATAGTCCCAATAGGTACATATATAACTATAAGAGTCAATTAAACTCCACTTATATGCTTTGAAACACATTTTGGGTAAATGAAGCCCATTTCGGGCCGATTTTGGCCTTTACACTCCAATTCACTTAGTTTTTTGCATTTAGCCGCGTGTTAGGTCATATATAGTCCTAATAGGTACATATATAACTATAAGAGTCAATTAAACTCCACTTATATGCTTTGAAACACATTTTGGGTAAATGAAGCCCATTTCGGGCCGATTTTGGACTTTACACTCCAATTCACTTAGTTTTTTGCATTTAGCCGCATGTTAGGTCATATATAGTCCCAATAGGTACATATATAACTATAAGAGTCAATTAAACTCCACTTATATGCTTTGAAACACATTTTGGGTAAATGAAGGCCATTTCGGGCCGATTTTGGCCTTTACACTCCAATTCACTTAGTTTTTGCATTTAGCCGCATGTTAGGTCATATGTAGTCCTAATAGGTACATATATAACTATAAGAGTCAATTAAACTCCACTTATATGCTTTGAAACACCCTTTGGGTAAATGAAGCCCATTTCGGGTCGATTTTAGCCTTTACACTCCAATTCACTTAGTTTTTTGCATTTAGCTGCATGTTAGGTCATATATAGTCCCAATAGGTACATATATAACTATAAGAGTCAATTAAACTCCACTTATATGCTTTGAAACAACTTTTAGGGTAAATGAAGGCCATTTCGGGCCGATTTTGGCCTTTACACTCCAATTGACTTAGTTTTTTGCATTTAGCCGCATGTTAGATCATATATAGTCCCAATAGGTACATATATAACTATAAGAGTCAATTAAACTCCACTTATATGCTTTGAAACAACTTTTAGGGTAAATGAAGGCCATTTCGGGCCGATTTTGGCCTTTACACTCCAATTGACTTAGTTTTTTGCATTTAGCCGCATGTTAGATCATATATTGTCCCAATAGGTACATATATAACTATAAGAGTCAATTAAACTCCACTTATATGCTTTGAAACACATTTTGGGTAAATGAAGGCCATTTCGAGCCGATTTTGGCCTTTACACTCCAATTCACTTAGTTTTTTGCATTTAGCCGCGTGTTAGGTCATATATAGTCCTAATAGGTACATGGCCCCCCTGCTACACCCCTAGCACAGCCCAAGACCCCCCGCTTCCCTCCCCCCGCCCCCCCCCCCCAAGACTCCCGCACCAGACCCCCCCCGCCCTACCCGCAACTCCCCGCTAGCCCCCTGCTAGAACCCCACCCCACCCCAGCCCCCCTGCTACCCCCATGCTGCCCCCTGCTACACCCCTAGCACAGCCCAAACCCCTGCTTCCCTCCCCTGCCCCCCACCCCCGAACTCCCCGCGCACTCCCCCCGCGCCCCCCCCCCCTAACCCCCCGCTAGCCCCCTCGCTAGAACCCAACCCCACCCCAGCGCCCCCCTTGCCCCCCCTGCCGCCCCCCGCTACACTCCTAGCACACCCAAGACCCCCTCGCTTCCCTCCCCCTGCCCCCCACCCCTCGCCAAGACTCCCCCCGCGCACCCCCTGCAACCCCCTGACCCCCCGCTAGCCCCCCGCTAGCCCCCCGCTAGCCCCCCACCCCACCCCCTGCGCCCCCGCTACCCCCCTTGCCCCCTGCTACACCCCTAGCACAGCCAAGACCCCCTGCTTCCCTCCCCCTGCCCCCCACCCCTGCCCGGCACCCCCGCGCCCCCGGCCCCGCAACCCCCCGCTAGCCATTTGTTTAGCCATTTGTTGTTGTATTGTAAGCTGCCATGTACTTACAACATCAACAAATTGAAAGTTGTTCTTGTGGAGTGGGTCTGCTCCAAACTTTCGCTTTGTAGTACTTGCATAGATATAGTTTCAACTCCAAATTATAGCGGTTTTGGTTTTATTTGCCAGGTTCTATCATCTCTAGAAAAGTTGCTTTTGAGGGATTCGGATGCTGATCTTGGTGGAGTTGTTGTAATGTCTTCATGGCTGTTCTTTGGTTGGTTATTTTTTTATGGTTGTGATCCTGCTCATATATTGCAATTCGAACATTCGAGGGCAGCCTCGAACTAATGTAATTTAGTTATTATTTTCTCTATATTCGTGTAAACAACATAATTTGTAATGAAAAATGATACTTATATATATATATAAACTGTTTGGGAACATTTAGGACAAAAAAACCAAAAAAAAAAATTTTTTTTTATTTTTTTGGGTCACAAGGGCGGTTTTTGGAAAAACCGCAGCCCTTAGTGGGTTAAGGGCTGCGGTTAAGGGCTAAAACCGCAGCCCTTAACTCACCAAGGGCTGCGGTTTTGGCCCTTAACCGCAGCCCTTAACCCACTAAGGGCTGCGGTTTTTCCTTGACCGCAACCCTTAACGCGCTAAGGGCTGCGGTTAAAAATCGCAGCCCTTCCTAAATGTCAAGGGCTGCTAGTCTAATGGCTGCGGTCAAAAAACGCAGCCCTTGGGCCCTTTTTGACCGCAGCCCTTCGGCTTTTTTCCTCTAGTGTATGTATATGTATATGTATATGTGTAGGTATATGTATATATATATGTATGTATATGTATATGTATATATATGTATATATATATGTATATGTATATATATATATATATATATATATATATATATATATATATATATATATATATATATATATATATATATATATGTGTATAAGTATGTGTATATGTATAAGTATGTGTATATGTATGTATATGTATATATATATGTATATGTATATGTGTATATGTGTATATATATATATATATGTATATATATGTATATGTATATGTGTATATTTTGTGGTTAAATTCATCATGGGAAGAAAATGTGTTGGAGGTAAAATTGGTTAAAAATAAATTAGTATAATGTTGTTTTAGATGATAAAATTGGAATGAGGTTTAACGATCTTCTCGGAAAATTTCAGGAATTGCTCCATAGCTATCCCACCATTCAATGAACCATATTGGAAATGTTTTATTTTTGTGAAGACAGTGAGGATGGAAACTGAAAAACCAAGAATGATTATAACTTTGGAGTCAAAATGCACAATGCCATGCTTGTACATAGTCATAAAAATTGTAAGTCTGTGGAAGTTTTGGATCAAGAAGATTGGGAGAGAATGGTTTGGGGTTTGAAAGAGAAGAATGAACAGTTTTCCATTCAGTACTGGAGATAGCATGGAAAATCAGGCATTTGAAATAATTTGTTGTGGTGTTAATATTATCCTTAATGTGACAAGAATTTGTGTCACGAACGATATTGCATATTGAATTGGTTTAGTGATTTGAAAAGGAAACCAATTAAAACCGTCTGGAAGATCTGTTTTAACATATTTGGATATTTTGTGGTTAAATCATCATGGGAAGAAAATTTGTTGGAGGCAAAATTGGTTTAAAAAAAACTAGTATAATGTTGTTTTAGGTGATATGAAATATCGGTGGCATTTGGATGGGTAATCGGAGGAGTTGTTTGTGATAGTGTTTGAGCATAGGAATTTGGAGGGTAATCAGATAAATTGGAGAATTGGTTCATGGAAACAGGAATGCTTTCTGTAGGATGGATTACTATACCCTTTTCTTTCTGTTGTCGGGAAGTAGGAGTTTTGGAACCTTGCATTCTTTCCATCCCTGCAGAAATCATATTAATTTGCTTATAAATGGAGTTAGTTTGAAGATTTTGGATATCAGAGTATGATAATTTAGCAGAGAATTTGAAACAAAGTTGTTTTTGATTGATAACAATATGAATACCAACTTCATTGACAGAAAATGGATACATTTGAGTGAAAAATGGAGTATCAAGAATAATATTATTATTAAGATTTTTGACAAGAGTAAATGGGGTCTGGAAATAATAATTATTATTGAAAATAGATGCATTGGAAAGTTTGTATCGTATTGAAAGTTTTTGTGCATTAGCAATAGTCAAATGTTCAGTGGCATGTTCATAATAATGAGAAGGGATTAAGTCTTCTTTTATGCAATTAAGATCAGCACCACTATCAAATAATGCAACATCATTAATTTGGAAATTATCATCAATAACTAAAGTAATTGGACAGAACCATTTTTGATAATGAAAGCGATGGATAATTTGAAGAAATTTTTCATTTTCAATTGGAGTATTGGAAATTTGGATAGAATCAGTCGGTATAAGAGAACGTTCAGAAGTTTCACCTATTTCAAAATTGGAATTTTGGAGTAAAGTGATTTTTGCTTCAAGTTCTAAATCTTTTGTTTGGAGGTTTAAAACATTTTGCTCAAGATCTTGAATATGAGATTTTATTTGAATCACCTCATTTTAAAGATCATGAGTATTAACTAGAGAAACAAATGGTTGATGAAATGGGGATTCATCAAGTATTTTTTGAAGACTAAAAGAAACTGGTTTTTGCTTCTCTTCAAGTGGAGAAGATTTTAAAATAATTTATCGTAATCATTCAAGATACTGTTTTTAAAGATTGTTATCTGGAATTTTTTCAATAATATCAAGAAGTAATTCCTTCTCTTTGTCTTTTCTGAAAATAACACAAAGTCCTTTGGAACAAAATTGGAGAGAATGATCAGAATTAAAATAATCAGAATCCTGATCTTAATCTAATTGACAAATGACATGGTCGGAATCAGAATGATCAGATTCTTCTGGTTCACTCTGATTTAATTGGAAAACATTTAAGAGTTTATCTTTTAAATCTGGATTGTCTTGGAAAATCTCATTAATCTTACTTTTGAAATGACAATTATTTGCTTTGTGACCAGGTTTGCCACATTTATAGCAAATAATCTTTTGGAAATCCTTTTTTGGAAATTCCTTTGGAAATGTTTTCTTTTTCTTTTGATAAAATGTATCAGAAGATGGAGTTTTCTTTTGGCGAAAATTGTGAAGTTGTTTGAGTCGTTGTTTTTTAACAGTGGAAGGGGCTTGGATTTTCTCAAAGCCAACGGCTTCACAGAAAGATCTAAGTTCTCTTCTTTGCTGAGCTTTTTCATTGGCATACTTAGATTGGATTTTGAGCTCATTGCAAAGAGATAATCCTTCCTTTTTGTTAAAAGCAAACAATTGACCATATGTTAAATCTTCATATGCAATTGTTTCTTTATTTGTAGCTTCTTTTAATTTTTGGAAAATTCTTTGAGCAAATAAATTTGGAAGTCCTGAAATAATTTTTTCTTTCCAGAATGATTGCTGAGCATCATTCCTGCGAAGAACGTTGGATAAAAAAGTATCTTTGTATCATCGGTAATCATTTAAAGTTTGGCATCGAAGATTGGATAAAATTAAAGTATTGGATTTTAAATGTTATGTGGAAGAACCAAGAAAATGGAGACTAATAGTTTGGATTAGAAGGATAAATCTATCTTTTTCCTTCTGAACATTTTCATGAAGATAAATGCTTTGTTGTTGTTCTAGTGTAAAAGTATTGTCCCAGTGTGGCTGATCATCCTCTCGGACCAGCTACTGATCATCGCCTTGGTAAGCCATTGCCTCACCAACTAGCTAATCAGACGCGAGCCCCTCCTCGGGCGGATTCCTCTTTTTGCTTCTCAGCCTACCAGTTTTTTAATTGTCCGAAAAATCCATCGGCAATGGTAGAAGCAATTTGTTCATTTATAAAATCATTGGAAGAATATGCATTAGCAGCAATGCACATTTCATGTAAAACTTTTGAGGACCACAAGTTCCTCGTTCTTTAAATTGGAGATCTGGAGGAGTAGGTCTGGAATAATAATTTCACATGGGATTATTGTTCCAGTTTTTGTTGTAAATTCGATTAATTTGAGATGAAAATTCATCACCTGAAGAAAAGTTTTCAGTAATTTCCTTTGCCTTCTTATCCTTGTCTAGACATGTGATGTTTTTGTCTTATTTATCAGAAATTTTCTTCAGAAGTGTTTTATTACTAATTCCAAAACCTTTTGAAAAATTTGTTAGAACATGGATAAGGGGTCTAGAAATCTCATTTGGAAAAGTAGATGAACGGTTTTCATTAAGAGAAATTCCATACAACTTTTTGGATAAATCATCAATTTCTTTGGAAGATTCTTTGGAAGATTCAGAGTCATAATTTTTTGAAGATAAAGAATCAATTTGAGTGGAAATGTGATCAACTTGTTTGGAAATAGTATGCAAAATTGTATTGGAAAAATTATTTTGTTCATAAACCTTTTTAATGTCCCCTAAAGTAGGACCTGATTTGTCATCAGCATATCTTCCTACTTTATATGGAGCAGCTTCACAAATTCTACCTTCATCGGAGGATGAATAGACGAAACTAATTCACCATTTTTGAGAATCCATTTTTGAGCAATATTGGACTTAACACATAAATCAGAAAATGGATAAGGGATTTTCAAATTAATTAAGTAAATTAGAAGCCATGTGAAAAATGGAATATTTGCAGATAATTCATTTAATTTGGAATAGTATTTTTCACGAAGAAATTCTGTAGCAGGTTTATCAAAATTGGAGAAAAACCAAAGTCGTTTTTCACGATTAACTAGAGCTTCAATTTCATTAGAAAGCATTGTTTTATTAATTTGGAATCCTCCTTTTGTAATAACATTCAAATTGGAGA